>OW119933.1:39317253-39535194 GCA_933210815.1 Meta bourneti | reverse complement strand
GACGAACGCTAATTTAAAAAATTAACATTTATTAAGAACACTACAAACTTATACGGAACATCGATCAACACTCCGTTTCAAACTGCTTTCAATTCCAAAATCCTTTTTATAACATTTTAATCTTGGTTACAATGCAGATATTATCGTTTGAGCTTGAATAATAATTCTCGGATAGTGTTTACACTTGCATAATAAATATATACATATAAAGCAGAGTTGGCATCTGTCTGTTCTCTATACAAATCCATACCGTTTGACCAATCCACACCAAATTTGGTACACTTATTCTTTGGAACCCTACATATTAACCCCCGTTCTATTTGTCTTGGGTGTGCAGAGAGGTGTAACGTCCCGTCATCCTGGACAGACCACTTGCTAGGGGGCGCTCTCTCCCGGTCTGGCTGTGCAGATGATGTCCGAGTTAACATCTACAGGAGTCGCCTCTCAAAATGACCTTGGAGGTTTTTAGAATCTTAGAGTATGGTGCAATCGCAGGTGGGTGCGGTTGCGCTGAGAATAGCTCAGTATCATATCGTTTATGTATCCTGTCTGTAAAACACGGGATGGAATTTTCAAGCATAAAAGTGTTACTGCTTGAAACGTTGATCACGATATCGTATCAATGATTTGTCAGCCTTTAATAATGATGGTGGAATTCGCATTCCTGGTGCAAGGTGCTACATATAAAAACATATTGAAAAGAAAAACTGACTCAATAATTCGACGTATATCATTTTTTTAGAAAATGAACACTTCAAGGATATTCACTATTACTCAGTATCAGTTTTTGTATGTTTTTCTTACCTATAGTATGTGAAATGGACCTAAAGTAAATTGTAGAAGCTATAAAAATCTCAGTTTTAAAAATTATTTTGCGCTCGTTTATTTTTTCTCTATATTTGCATTTTCTATGACAGAAAAGTGATTTTTTTGTATCACTTCAATCGACGTTTAACCAATTAAACCCGAACAACGCCGGGTAAATTCAGCTAGTAATTATATAATTCTCTAATCTTTTTCACTTGCATAATAAATATAATTCTCGGATCGTTTGCACACGCTGACAAATACATTTGAAATATTGCTAAAATTTGAAATTCGGGTAGCTATAACGACAATTGATTGCGATTTTCAATGTGGAGATGATCCCTGAAATTGACAGCAACTTAAACATTGAATATCTCTGGATAAGTAAAGTCATTTACAGTAAAGTCATTAACTTTCATATTTAGACTAATTTAACGATGAAGAATCTGATTAAGGCATCAAAACGTGGTGTTTCCATTGGAAATTTTGTTTGCAAAATTTGATATGAACACATCCCCCTTATGCAATTTTTTTTGCATTTGAATTTGTAGAGGACGTTATTCCCTATTGAATAATATATTTGAATTTGCTCTACTATGAATAGTGCTCGAAATAAAGGGGGTGTTTCGATTTTTTTCCCGCGACTACGTAAGATATAATGGATAATTATAGTAAGTCTACTATTTTTGATATCCTCCCGATTTCAAAATGTTCCCTGTTCATCAGGCTTCAATTGATTTACTTGACACGTTTTTTGAATTTTCTTCAAATCTGTTGCATATATCCTAAGCGCAAATGAGAAACTCATGCTTACAAATTTTGAGATTTTGGTTTATATGTGCATACAAACTACCATCTGAACTAAAATTTTGATACGTGGAAAATTAATGCGCATGGGACCCATTAAATTTTGGCCCTCAGGACACATCTATAGGTGTGTACGGGCATCACAATTTCGAGGTACCCCAATGATCTGTTCTCCCTTCTGTTTTACCCTGGTCAACCCTTCTACTTTTTGCTTTTTTTCCTATCTCGTTGTTGTCTTGTTTTCGCTGCAGCTTGACCAAATATGGCCCCTCATGCCATAAAACCCATATCTTTAGGTGTGTACGGGCTTCACAAACCTGAGGAACCCTAGTGATATATTTTTCCCATAGGGTTTACTACCTCTAGTAATCTTTCAGATCGCGCATCTCGGATCGATGGGGGTCCCGACCCCAGCATACCCAAGTGATCTTTCTCTATCTTCTCTCCATCCTTTCCTTTCACAATTGATTGACATTGTCTGTCTTGTGTTTGGCGCAGCTTGGTCAAATATGGCCCTTGCGCCGTAAAACCCAAAATCGACCAACCATAAAACTCAAAACCAACCAACCATAAAACCCAAAAACTAACCATAAAACCCAAAAACAACAAACCATAAAACCCAAAAACAACAAACCATAAATCCCAAAAACAACTAATCATAAAACCCAAAAACAAGCCATTAAACCCAAAACCAACAAACCATAAAACCCAAAACAATCAAGCTATTAAATTTTACTTTTTCGTCAAATGTTTTGACCACGTTTTATGTAATATCAGACAAACTTTATAACTAGGCTTCTTTGTAGAAAACAGTTCAAATTTCATGACAACCAGATAACTGCAAAAGTTTGTTGTGAAAGTTATTTTGTTTATTTCTACTGTCCCCTTTACAGAAAATGCCTCGTATATTTCTCTAACGGCTTAATATATTCATAAGAAATGATACTGACAGTTGGTTTTCTGCAGACTCAACAATTTTCTCAAATATCGTCTCAATCCAAGTGATATAAAATTAAAAAAAGTGTAAATAAAATTTCCAGAAACAGTAAATGTTTGCTTAATGCTATTTAATGTCATTTATTGTAAATGTTTGTGAAACGATCATTGTAAAGTCATTTGTGTATTGATCATTTATGTGGTTGATCATATATTGAAATAATTAAAAAAAATCCGAGAGCTAAATTTTTATTATCAACTTTTGAAACTATAATTGATAATAATTATAGATTATAAATATTACCTCTGTCCCAAAACAAATATCACATTTAATGCTTGAATTATTTCCAAAATAGTTGTCAGAGATTTGTAAAAAAGGTGGAAAAGTAGAAGATTTAATCGTAAATTAAAAGGTTTATTTTTCTAACATAATTAAGTATTACATATTAAGACAGTGTTTGACTTTTTTATTATAGCTTCAGGATAACAATTAATGTTACTTGGAAGGCGATTGTCATGTGTCAATTTTTCTTAATGTGTACAATTTTATAGGCATTTCTTCCATATGATACACTTTCCATACATGTTTACTACGTTAAGAAAATGTTTTCTATTTTTTCTGAACTGTTGAAAAAGTTCCTTTCTAAGATTTTTATCAGCCATTCTTTTACAATAAAAGGGGCGTGGTAGCCCAGTTAGAAGAGCAACGGATTAGCTACCGGAGGGTGAGAGTTCGAAACTTGGTCAAGCCAAAGACCGTGTATACGGGGCTGGTTCACGTTAAATCTGTCGTGGCGTCAAATGTCCTTGCGTTGGCGTGGTGTGGAAGTTTGGAGAGTGGGGTGCCAGCTCAGGTATTGTTCTCGTCATCTGACCGTGGTTCAAAATTACGTATTATCCTCGAATCTTTCCCTTCGGGATTCATCCCGAGCCGTCCCCAATAGCCGGTTGTATTGCTCCTGTGCGATGTGAATTAACTCCTCCTACTGAACTGAGCCTTAACCCCTCCCATTTCTCCCGGCTACTTCGTTTACAATCTAAATCGATACTTTTAAATTATATATTATTCCCGCTCAAATGGGCATTCCGGAATTACATGCTATTATTATCGACATTTTAGACTTAAAGGTACTCTTACATCAATATCGAAAATTTAACTATGGACCAATAGAAAGTTTAGCATATACTAATCGATAGCGAAGTATCTCTTTTCGAATTATAAACGGGAAGTATAGAACAAAGATGGTTCAATAAATTCAGTGATTTAAGAGAAATTGGTATGCCAAACCTAAACTTTCAGATTTTGTTTTAAGCATTTCAGGCTCAAATTCAGGCCACACTGAAAGTTTTTTCTCTGAACGATAGACTGATCAGAGAAATCAAGGCATGTTAGAATTAATTAAGTCGGATAATGGCTATTGGCGACGGTCCGGGATCAATCCCGAAGGGAAAGATGCAAGGACAACGCCTCGTAATGTTGGACCAGATGACGAGGTCAACACCTGAGCTGGCACTCCACTCTCCAAGCTTCCACACCACGTCAACGCGAGGACATTTGAGGCCACGATAGATTTAACGTGCACCAGCCCCCGTGTACACGAGTCTGGCTGAACCGCAGTTAATGCTAGAAATAGACTAGTTTTCGAAATTTGCTCAAGATAAATAAAACGCTTAGTCCTGTAGCATCAATGGACAAACTCATGTAGTTAAGGACTAAGAAAAAGGCAGATTTTTTGTAAATATTTGTTCTGTATTTGGATTTATATACTATTTACAATGTAAATTATTTGTTTTCTTTAATATTATCTATTCCATGAACGTTTATTGGAGTGATCCTGCGCAGCTGAAAACTTGTCGCGATTTAATCTCCCTTTCAATCAAATCTCCAAAATTAAATCTATCGGACAGTGGACTTTCAAAATCACCAAAATCGATTTTTCAGTGTTAGTGTTAAAAATTAATTGATATTAAACTCTAGATAGTAAAAAGAATTGTTCAATTACGATAATTTTTACGGAGTTACATTGGCAACAATACAAAATATTTAATAGATAATAGGAAGTCTGCAAAAACGCGTTTTCATCCGATCGGAGATTTTTCGACATTCTTCTGATTGTAAAATGTTCTCTGCGCATCAAGTATTTTTATTTCCCGGGAAAAAGTTTTTTGGATAATCCTTGTAATCTGTTAGATATACCTAAGTGCAAATGGAAAAATTCATCATGCTTCCAAAATCTGAAATTTTGGCTTAAAATGTTGCTTTATTTGCAAAGCTTTAGGTGTTTTAATAGAATTTGTTTTATAATTGAGTGATACTTACCAAATGGAATTAATTTTATTCATATGTGCACAAAATATTATGTGAATTTATTTTTGACAGTATAAGGAAAATTAATGAGCATGAGACCTATCAATATTTGCTAATTTATCAAAATTTTGACCATGTTTTATGTAATAACTTGCGATTGACTTAATATTTATGGTAGGTAGGTATTTTAATTAGCGTCGCACTGGAGCAACACAACGGGCTAGTGGCGACGGTCCGGGACCAGTTCCGAAGGGAAAGATCCAATGACGACGCCTCGTAATTTTGAACTACGGTCAGATAACGAGAACACCTGAGCTGGCACCCCACTCTCCAAACTTCCACACCACGCCAACGTGAGGACATTTGAGGCCACGGTAGATTTAACGTGCATCAGCCCCCATGTACACAACGTCTTTGGCTGGAACGAGTTTCGAACCCGTAACACTCCGGTTGCTAATCCATTGCTCTTCCACTGGACTACCGCAGCCCTGTAACAATAGGATAAGTGTAAGAATTTGTTTTGAAAGTCCACTGTCCCCTTAAATTCATGGCCGAAAGTTGGTCTCCCTACAGAAAGGGCAACTGGGATTTTGTTGCTCCCCCTAATAATTTTATCTAGTTGGTGCCACATGTTACTCACGATCTGTAATAAAGCGACTAAGTTCTCCTTTTGAAAAAGATGTTCTGACAAGTACTAAAACATTTTTAAGAGTTAAAGTAAGAGCAAATTAGTTTGATTTGTCGCTGTACGGTCATTTTTTGCAACATGAAGGTTAATTAGACCTGCATCTACGGCTCAAAGACCATCGCGCCAGCATTGTCAACAACCTCTTTCCATTAATCATATTTCAACATCCTGTTCTGGCCTTGGACAGTTTTACCAACTTTTTTTAATGCAAGACCACCTGTTTCATCTGATTTGTTGGATCACCCTCCACATTCATCACTATTTATCTTTTTACATCACTGGTTTTTTATCGCATATATAATGCATCATATTTTAATTCTATTTTATAATTAAACTTTCAAAAATTGTAAATTATTCTTTCATTACTTGTATATTTTTACATATATATATTATTCTCATATTATTATATATATTTCATTTTGCTGCGCAACTCGCTTTAAGTCACTAACTCATAAAATTCCCACATGTTCACAGAATTAAATATATTTACTTTTCTTCATATTGTTTATTAAAGTTTTTTATGTCATGTTTTGTATGTAAATATTTTTAAACTCCTTTTATTGTTGATTCGGTTGATGTATTATCTTATTATATTACTTATTATTATGATGATTATACTTATGATGCTTATTACTTATTTACTTATGATGCTTATTATATTATTTAATCTTGAGTTGGCACAGCTCGTCCGCTTTCGGACTCTGCGTCATAAAACCCCAACCAAATACTCAAAGTGGATTCCGAACCCCTCCGAACATCCATGCCTAGACCCGGGATTCGAACCCAGAGTCTGTCGAACCGATGGCTAGAGGGTTAAACACAAGTCGGCCAGGAAAACTAATTTTAATTTAAGCAGTACTTTTGGTGGTACTCGTTCTGAATTTATTTACAAAATTGTTTTGTTTAATGCTTGATTATTATTTAAATATTGCTTGCTACTTTGCGAATAAATTTGTTTTCAATTCCTTTGTTTTATTGAAATAAAATTTACTATTTAATTATACCTACCAGATAATAAAACCACCAATTACGTTTGGAGCACTTTGAAATGTTTATACTTGTCTGTTTTTTGACTGGCTGCGACACTTTGACGTGACGTACATGATTAAAAGTACTGTACAACAGGCATACGTTTTTGAAAGCATTCCGGATGTAACCGTTATTTTTGTTAAGAAAAGTGATGTTTGGCGAGATAAGACTTAGCTGAGCGAATTTGTTAGTGTTTTACGGTTTCAAACAAATTTTAATATCGTGACGATCTTCCGAACCTCTTCAATTAAAATATTAATTCGACTGAAAAAAACAACAGAAATCATTTCCGGAATTTATTAAAAACAAAGGAAGTTTTAAAAACAAAACCGCTGCGTAAGCGAAACTTACTTGCTTTCCTAAAAATAGCAGAGTTTTAGTTTTGTCAATCGATTCATAAAAATAAAGTTAACCTGGTTTTTAAAGCAAAAAGCGCCGATCGAAACTAATAATCAATTGATCCTTCGACAGGAAACAGTCGAGAATGAAGAATGTTGCGTAGATACTTCGTCATGAATGAAGCGATCGCTTTTCCAAAGCGAGCATATGGTCGTAGTTTCTCATTGTTAAGTTCCTATCAGCCTAACCGCGAAAACGTAAATTGTAAAGAACCAAAAATAGTTTTCTGCTGATTCGATTCTAGGCCACTAGATGTCGTGCGCTAAGTCTGCAATCGGATATTTCCTTTGCGAAAATAAAGCCCACACCACTCGGTCCCATTGATAAAAAGTACAAACTGCCATCCATCCATCCATTTCTCTATCGGAACTCTCGACTATTTCGGCAAGGCCGTCGAAAAAAGGGAGCCTTTACTGTGGCTATTTGAATCTACGACAAAGGTAACCCGGATGAGCAGTCTTATTAAAATAGAGTAAAAAAGCTTTTTTACGTTTCATATTAATGAGGTTGGTTGAGTTTCATTCAGTGCCCATGTCATCCATTCATAAAAACGTCAGCAGGCGAGGCGGCCTCCGATTGGCGGGTCGAACGTAAGCAGTAGGGGCGCTGCTGCTTCCGACCATTCGAGTTTGTGAAGTTGTTCGTGTCACTACGCTCCACGCGAGTGCTCCGAGTTCCCCAGAATCCGTCGCATGGCCAGTGTTTGAAGTATCCCCGAGAACCCCCCGTCGAGATGCTGGATTAGAATGTGCCCAGGACTCGATGGCCGCAACGCCATGTCACCGTGCGCACGCCCCGTGAGTGCTCCCACCGCAGCACGCCGTTAGCTACATGGAACAAGATGGCGGAGAGACTGACAATATTGTGGCCGGCCTGCGCGATTTCATAACTCTTGCGCAGCCGAGGCCTGGCACGGCGCGCAGGCAGAATGAATATATCGAGACTCCACTCCGGCCCCAGCTCCCGGCGCCCAAAGCGGGCGCCAAGGCGCGCCTGAAGGATGAGGGCGGCAGCAGACCGGCGCCCATCACCGCCCAGCCGACGGTCAAGAAGGAGAAGGACACTGCCGCTGACCAGCGCCACAACGACTCTATCATCTGCCGGCAGTGCCGCCGCTGCAAGTGCGAGGCCTGCCGGAGCCCCCGGCACTTGCCCGCGAAGTGGATTTGCAATAACAAGTGCCTGTGCTCGGCCGCCAACATTGTGGATTACTGTTCGTGCATGTGCTGTGTAAGAGGCCTCTTCTACCACTGGGCCAAAGACTACGAGATGGACACCGATGTCTCGTGCGCGGACCAGCCCTGTTCGTGCTCGCCCCACAAGCGGCTGCTGCGGTGGGGCTGCCTGGGCCTGCTGGCGCTGCCCCTGCCCTGCCTGTGCTGCTACTGGCCCCTGCGCGGCTGCCTAAGGGCCTGCGAGGGCGGCTACGCGGAGTGCGCGGGCCACGGGTGTCGCTGCGCCCCACCGCACAGAACCGCGCCCGAGAAGAGGCTCCTCGACTCCAACTCGGACTGTTGACTCGATCACATTTCTCGACAGCTTAGTACCAAAGAGTTTCGCCTCGCAGCGGCCGGTTTAGTGTGCTTTATACGTGTGTGAATTTCATACGAGTGTGGATGAGTGGGAAAGCGCCAGACATCTCTTCGCATTGCTTCTAGGACAATTCATAGCGGATTATATCAAAGTGAGCGATTTTTAATCATTTTGTCTAAATATCCTAAGGCAGCTCTATCTCCAAATTTGATCTTTCATTCCACAAATGACAGCTAAAACAATTCGTCTATTTAACTTCTATATTTATTGTGCTGGTAACCTCTTTATGCCCGGAAAACCCCTCGATATAAGTCACTGAAGGAACAAACTAAACCCAGACTCCTGTCTGCTCCTGTGGGGCAAAAACAGTGACAAAACCAAACCTGTAGGACCCCCTTTTGTCTGATAAGCCCCTGTGGCATAAAATTATGATAAAGCGTCAAACGAACAAACGCCTTGAAGAACCCAGTGGTGAATTGGCTACCAAAATCTATGGTGGAAAATGTTTAACTGGTCCAAAATCTAAACTTCAAATTAATGAAAAAATTTTCATAATTAATTTTCAAGTAATTATTTATAAATTGTGATTATGATTTCAAAGTTTATAATTTCTATTTAATAAAACACCAAACACAAATTATAAATCTTGTGAGCCTGACAGCTCTCAAGCATACTAACTTGTGTGGAATTTTCAACATCCAGTCCATCACTGGAATTCCTGTTTAGGTTCCTTAAAATATAACTACTCACAGAATGTTAAAGTATATTCATGTAACTCTTGCTGTCCCCAAATTCCTACATCCTAATATTCTGACCCATTTGGGGACCGAGTTTTAATAATTCAATGTTCTTTATAAAGACAAAAAATTATCACTTCAGAGTCTCAAAGAACCTTAAATAACTGATAAAATGTTTTTTGAGTAGGGTTTTTCTCGGAACTGAAGAGGTTATGAAAGTTGAGTGATAGTGTACTTTCAGAAGGGCAGTATGTTCAAAATTAGATATTTATTAATGCTTTAACTATCCTTTGAAAACTGACAGCATTCCGAAGTTGCTTTCGAAAAGGTGTTTTTCATATATAGAATGGTTTATAAATGCTAACTTAAAAGTTCTGGCTAGCTTAAAAATTATGATATAATTATGTGAAATGTTAAATTTCACTTCATTTTCAAATGGTCTTATCTGTCACAGGAAGTACTGGTTTTGGTTTAAAATTTGTTTCTATTGACTGAAACGACGATGGCAAAATGCACGAGCTAGTGTAATCATTTCTCTGGCTTATCCTTTGATGCGATTTGAATAGCTACTGCACAACGTTTTTAAACTGACTAAATTAATACAATGTACATAGGGTGCTATAGGTACATATAGCATATTTCATGCTTCATTAGTTTTGCTTTATGAAATATGCTATATGTACTCTAAAATTGAGAAAATGATACTAATTTTTTACTCCTTAGCTTTTTTTGTCTCTTTCATACATTGATGTCACAATTGATTTCATGTCAGTCAGGATGTTTTTCTCATTCTACGAAATTCTTACTTTTCTAATAAGTAACTGAATTATCGATGCATTAATTAAATTGGATATTTATTCTAAAATGGCAAACTGTTTCTCAGTTTAGCATAGTGAAACTGTTTCACCTACATTAAAAAGGGCCTTTCTCAATTTAAAAAGGATTGCTTCTCTGAACCTTTTTTACCTTGTTTGACGTTGCATGGTGCAATATATTGAAATATTTTTAGGATGTCTCCAACATGAACTTGATACATGTCAAAACATTGTTTATTGAGTTATAAAAATCATTCTAGAGTTGATCGGAAATGGGAAATCCCTTGACAACCGATCTGGTTCTTGCACTTTAAATCTATCCAAACTAAACCCTTAACTTGATTTTACAAAATAAGCTATAACTTCAAGTTTATAGCAAGAAACTTTTTCCTATATTGGTCTAATTTTGACCTTGTGTAGCAAAAAATGAGAAACAAAACATTGTAATATATGCATGTGTAAAATTTAGAGTGATAATTTTTTTCAATGAGAAACTAATTTTTTATGCAATTAAAAATAGAAACAGTTGAACTGTTTGATTAAAAATTTTGCATGAGTAAAACAAATTAGACTTATTCTCTTTGAACTGGTCTAATTTAACCTCGTGTAACAAAGTGACAGCAGTGACAAAGAAAACCAACCTGCATAGCATATTATATGCATGTGAAAAATTTTGATAGTCTTGTTTTCATTGAGATACTAGTTTTTTATACAATTTTAAAATAGAAACACAAAATTGTATTTTGATTTAAAATGTTACTTATTTATAATACTATTAGACTTCTATTCAAAACTTGTCTAATTAGCCCTTGTATAGCAAAAATGACTACTGTTAATACAGCAGTAATTAAATGTGCAATTATCTTTTAATTAAACATTCAATTTCCTTTAAAGATTCTTATTCCCTGTTTTAATCTCTTATTTCATCCATTTATGTTTATTCCAAAATTTTGTGAAAAGGTGGAAAATATTTTAAGTCCATTTTACCCTAAAAATAAATGTTAGTATTTATTGCATTTCTATTTCAAATGCGATCAAAGAAAGGGCAAAGTATCTTTTATTTTGGTTATTCTTTTTTTGAAAATTTTTATTGTGTAGTTTTTAATGTTAATATACAATTTCTGTTTAACTGAAAATTTTTTCATTTGTATTTAATGTTTATCCTCATTCTTTTTTATTAATCATAATTATTGAATTGACTAATCAATTAAGAATGCTTGATTAGAACTGATAGTTGAGCAAATAAGTGTATATCTCACTGTAAATAGTAGTTCTGCTTGGTCAAAAATGCAATTAAAAACAAAATGCTATTAATTTCCCATTTCAATGGATATAAATTTGTTTGGCTAGTACTTTTTCAAACTTTATATTTATGGTTGCTGATTTAAAAATTTTATTAAATCTTTCAATTTTTTATTCTGAGCATTAGAAATTCCCTTGTTTGCTTTTAAACTCCTGAATAGCTTTAGGTACGAATTTGAGCGTTTTCTGTCCTTGTATACCAAGTGTTGACTAGTTGTTCCATTGAAAGCCTTCAAATATCAACTTAATTCTATTAATATTTTATTTGGATAGAGCTGTGTTCACTTAACTGTCTTAATTTTGTCTCTCTTGCAATCTTATCGGGGTCAGTTATGAATAGGTCAACACATTTATCCTGACTAAATGAACTGTTTTGGATTATTTTTATCAGTACCTTGTGCTTTTTACCCAAATTTTTAAATATTTAGTTATTCGATGTGTTATCGCTATGTGGCCAAATGTTTTCCTTGTCAATACCGCAGCTTGTCCACTTTTGGGCCTTGCGCCATGAAACCCAAACCAAAACCTTTGTCAATACATTCGCGTTTCGAAAGACAGATGGCCACAAGTGATTCGCCTACCGAAGTTGCTCCCGAAGAAATTTCAACATTAATATCATTGCCTTGTTATTTCACTCTTTTTATATAGCAACTTTCCAGAGAAATGTGAAATTTTGAAACGTTGAGCTGCCGATTACTAGCAACGAAACTAGGCCACCAAAGTTCTTTGACTGAAGTGACAAAAACGCGGAGGTGCTCGAAAGCGTTCAGGTGTTCCGCCGTCGTAACTGATTTTCGTTTAAATGCGTATCTTTTTTTCGTAACACTTTTAAAACACCCAATCATTCCCACGCTAAATTTCACATCCGTTGTCGCCATGATACTCCACACTTCCAAGATGGCGTGCGCAATGATTGTCAATCACCGATCCTCATGGTATACACACAATCTCGGCGAATTACGCCAATATTAATTGTAAACAGCGATTCTGATTATTCAGGCTTGTGTGAACGCTCGCGAAACATGCAAATCACTTTATTTTTGGCTGAGCCGTCGCGTCTTGTGCATTCATGAGACTTCTGAGTTCGGCCATTAATAAAAACGCTAGCTTGCATTTATGCCTCAAGTAGGGAACAAGGAAAACGTTTTTTTTATTCTCTAACCATGTCAATCAAATAGTTCCAAAGGGCTGTTTGAGTTCATGGAAAGAACTTTGTTATACTTCCTTCTCAATTTAAGAAACCATGTATTCATTATAATTGTATTATTGGTGCCTTGTTGGTTTGCTTTCGGCAGGTAGTTTGACATGGCGCTGTGAGAGAAAATTTTCCCTTCAAAATTCGGTACATTTTATTTTAACGTAACGGTCCTAATCACTAAAATTAAAATTATTGGAATCGAAATTGCACACGTAAACGTAATGTCTGACCCTTAAAATTTATCCAGATGTGCGAATAATGTAAAAAATAAATAAAACTACGGGTATGCTAATAAATCATACAATGGCATTTTCAGACGATAAATATTTCAATAGAAATTAGAAGCTACCTACCTTCAGTCTTCTGTCTGACAACTTTATTTTTGGGAGCCGTAGTGCCAAAGCCCTCAGTTCTGTTTTTAACTGAACACAAAGAATTACTCAACCAACATATTTCTATTATCCGAAATAAGTATTAAAATTAGTACTAAATTATTTTTCGAACTTTTATCGACTGACGTATAATTTAAAATATTACTCGAGGGTATTTTTGATTTAAATGTATAGTATTCAAATATGTATGAAGCTTTTTTTGTCTGTCAAGCTAAATGTTGGTGGCAGTGTTTCTGCGGCGATACGTGTTTCTTGTACGTTTTCTGAACTTGACGTCAGTTGACTTGTTTTTCGAATTCACTTTCATCACTTCGCCAATAAAAATTCAATAGAATAAATTCCGATAGTTGATACGATAGTTGATTAGTCAACATCAATTAAACACCAAACGGGGACTCGTCATCTAACCGTGGTTCAGAATTACGTGGTGTTCTCGGATCTTTCCCTTGGGATTGATCCCGGACCGTCGCCAATAGCCAGCGCGCGTGTTGCTCCAGCGTGACCGTAATTACCATTACCAAACGGTGATAAACACGATTTTTTATGTAACTCCGATATGTATTACGCGAGAGCATTTTGACAGAAGGAAAATCTTCGCAGACCGTCTGGTTCATTTACAATGAAAATCCCTCATTTTGACAAATTGATTTAATGTTCAGATTGTAAACTTTCAAAATCAAATTTTAAAGCATTCGGGCTCTTGTATAATTTCAAACACAGTATAAAACAAAACCATATAACATGAATCAGTCATTTTCTGTCATGTACTTCCAATCAATTTTACAATTATGAATCGTGGAAATGTATATTTGTTTATGTATGGTGTTAACTGTAAATTCTCGTGAATTCTCAACCACATTTTTTGGCCCAAATTGAACAGGTTTGATAATTGTTAACTATTTGAGGTAGGGTGAAGTTTTTATTTAGCTCATCAAAAAAAATGCGTACTAACTCTAGTTAGTTACGTTTTAACGGTGAAATACGCATGGCTGTTTTACTTTTCCTCAATAATCAATTATTTCAAACTTGCTTGTTAATTCTTACAAATTTAAAACGTATACATAATAAAAAATTTGAATATTAATAAAAAAAATAATCACATAGTAAATCAAGCATTCATTTGTAACAGATTTGAAAAGGTTAATTGACTATTTATCGTTTTGTAACTTATGTTAAAAAATTTAACAGCTCATTTTCGAATTAATCAGTCTGCTTATAATTTAGCCATTTTCAGTCTCGAAAAGTATTGTTTTGTACAAAACTACTTTTCCATTTTGAATCTTTAAAAACCAAATTTGTGACGGGTCATCGATTTCTGCCAAGATTTAATTCAGTCCAGCAGACTGGTTACCAAATTCTGCCAGCGATTTCATTTTCCCTATGTGCTTCTTGCCCGTGACCTCGCTAACGCGTATTTCCATCTAAATCTGAATCAAGGAGTCCTTATCTTCGGGATCTCATACCGGAAGGCCGACTTCCTGCGGACGATACCCTTCGATTCGGAGACTTCGTCCAATCGGTTCGGGGCCTCCTCTGACCCGCCTTTTTATCGACTGTTTTTATTTATTGTTGAAAGAGATGTCCCGGAGGAATCGTTTTGCAGCCATTGTGTCGTAGTTTCCCACGTGCGCGCTTTGCTTTGCTGTGCACCGGCGCGTTTTGTGCGTTGCTTGCACTTATTTTTGTCAACTCCATGTTTGAGAACTGTTATTTGGGCGATACGCGTTATTCTTAATTTAAATATTTACCCTCGCCTACCTTTTTGCTTTTTCTTCCTCCCTCATGGTGTTGGCTGTCTTATGTTTGGCTTAGCTTGGCCGCGCTTTTTACCCGAAAACAACCAACCTGATTTGCAATCAGTTATTTAACTGTTATTAAGTTGCGTCGACTGCAGAGTAACTAACACTAGTTAGTAAATAATTTCAATCAGGATTCGGAATAGCCGTCTTTGGTCGTGTTTTGCTCCTTTGAATTTCATCTTGGCGACCGAGTTTTTGGATTTGGACCTTATTTTTAATACCTAACTTTTTCTGAATTTGGCTGAAATTCTGACCGATCAACGTTCATTTGTCGTAGCTTGTCCGTCTTTGGACCTTGCGTCATAAAACCCCAAAACCAACCATCCTTATAATAATCTATCTTGGTTTCTAACAGGTGCGAAAATGACCTATAATCTCGAACCCTGTTGATTTAGAAAATTTTAATTTCTTGAACTTTTGTTTGTAGTTAGTCATTTTAAGTTTAGTTTTTAACATTATCGAGAATTGTTAATATTTTCGATAACAATCCTTAGCTGTTTGCAATAATGGACTTATTTTGCTAGCAGTTTAAATGTCATCTCTTCATGCCTTAGCAGCGTTTCTTAACTTTTTGCGCCACCTCGATACTTCAAACATTTACCCCTTGATATAGAAACCAGGGCCGTCCGTTTATAGGGGCTCAACCCCCGCCCTAAGAGGTAGGGTTAGAAAATTAGCGGTCGTTAGTCGTAATTTGTCCTTGAAATTTCGTTTTCGGATCCAGTCAACCTTTTTGATATTCCCAACTTTTCTAAATTTGTTCACTTGTATGGCGTTGATCAATCGCTTAGTCTCCCTTACAATTTACTTTTAAGTAGGCGCTTTGAAGTCCAGGCCTTTTAGTCACTACATTGTTTGTACACATCCGCGAAAATAAAATAAATTATAAAATGCACCCAAGTAAACATTTTGGTAACTGAGGGAGGAAAAGTATTTGGGTGTCGTGGACGCCTTAGTTTCTGCTTCAAATTTCTAACCCTGCTTGGGGTGCCTTTTTTAACTCTCATTCAAGTGAGGTGATTCCACCGCAAAATTATACTTCAAAAATTCCTAGGCTGATTAGGGGCCGTCGTGGCGCCCAAGCTCTAGCAACCTGCGAGTTTTAGGCGGCGCAGGTTTCATTCCTGTCAGATGTATTCCTGCATGAATGTATTTCTGTCTTCTGTGTCAGTAAAACTTTCGTTGTGTGTATGTCTATTACTGGATATTGTATGTCTTGTGTCGCTCAGCATGGCCAAATATGACCCTTGCGCCATAAAACCCCAAAACAACCATCAGTTTAGTTAATTTTTTATCTTAAAAGGCAATACCAATCCGATTCGAATCCGGTATAAAATGACATACGGGAAACGAGTCAGACGACTCAATTTTGCTTCACATTTTTTCTCTTCGTGTCGAAAAATAAATTTCTTGTACTATTTTCAAGCCCCCAAATTGACCAACGGAAGAGATGGCTTTAAAGCGGCGATTAACCTTTTTCATTTCATGGCTCAAAATTTCAAAAATTCTACGGCACACCAAAAAATATTTTTTGTCGATGTGGCATAAAAATGGGTATAATGCTTGATTCACAAAAGAATAAATTAACTATCCCTTTTGGCTCCGAAGTGGTTTTAAAGATCTTTTTTGAAACAATTTATTTGTACTTTGGAATAAAAACTGAACTGAAAATTGTTTATATGGGTATTGAATTTATTTTGAACATGTCAAAAGTTCAAAACTTGACTTGAAATGTCTTACAAATTTAAGCCGTTTCAGCACCCGTAAGACACCGGTTGAAAATCGTTGCCTTAAAATTAAGATTGCTTTGTCCTAGGTTGAATCCAAATTAAGTCAATCATAATTCAATGGGGTTCGCGATCAAGCGAAATTCACAGCGATGTGGAACTATTCCTTTTTCTTAATACATTCAGATTTTTTGTTGGAGTTTCTTCGATTCTGTCTGTCAAGTAGTGATTTGCAAATAATAAACCGCTTGTATTCAACTTTTAAATCCATCATGTTATATTTTTATTGAATTTGAAATTTCTTAAAGCAATCCGCACATGTATAACTTCCCCAAAATAGGAAGTAAATTTGTTTTCCAACTGTTTCCTTATTGCGGCCTACAATCATGAAGGGGAAATCTAATAGTGGGCATGGCGCTAAAACGTTGAGAATCAGTCATGACTTGGGTATATCTACCTCTGGATGCCTTCAAAAGCAATTCAGTTGGCATAAATAATATTTAATGTCGCCTTGTTTAATTCGTAGTACAGTTCCAATGATGTCAAACTTGTCATTTTTAGTAATGATTTTCAAGAATGTTTTGACGTCTTGTGTTCGACGTAGCTTGACCAAATATAACAAACCAACCATAAATAATGTTAATAGTGATATCCTTTTGGGAAATTAAATTTCTTACCTTGTAAGTTTGAAGCACTAGGTTCCGGAGTGTTTGGGGTTTGTCTTCCAGTTAATTTCGCCTTTCGTGCAAAATGCCGGAAATCCCCATTTATTTACTTAGCCACATACTGGAGCAGCATGTGACAAAACATAGGACATGCGTACTGTTTCGGTACAGAAAACATGTCGGTACTCGTGAATATTTCTGCCAATTTAGTGTCGCAGGACTGATGTGTGGCTTGTCTTTATAGGGTTGGTTTTGGGGTTTTGTGGCGCAAAGGCCATATTTGGTCATGCTGCGCCAGACGCAAGACAATGGTTTTATCTGATCAAGAGACAAAACTACAAGGCAACTTAAGTTATCTGAATTAAACATTCCGTTTAATTTCTCATTACAGAAAAACTTTATTTTCAATCCAATTCTTTTCTTTTAAATTCCAAGCAGGCATTACAGACAATCATCTTTCACCTCACTACGCATTAGAAAGTACAGCAGAAATTACACAGTACAAAATAAAATTAAACTAAAATTGTACAGATAAAAGTAATTAAAAAAAGATTTAGGACTAAGTCTCCAGCCTCCCAATAACGAGAGTAAATAGTCCTTCCAGTCAAGGCCGAACAGGCGAGTGTGTGGTTACCATTCATCAATTCACCGCTGGTGACATAGGACTGAAGAGAAAAAACTTGAAAACTAAAAATACCAAGTGAATCCGTTGATAACTATGGTGTTATTTCATAACTTGATTTCAATTCGCTAACCTAGACACCTTTCTGCCCCAATTTTAAAGTTAAAATTCAATTCATTTTTGATCGCTAACATGTTGCGTGATTTTTTTGCATTTTGGATTTCTCATTGCGTGTTCATCAAAAATACTTATCGCAAATAAAGTGGCTTTTTTACACCAAGCTTACGATTTTTATAAAGTACATAAACAATGTTTAAACAATTTGAATGCTATATTCGAGGAATTGCATCTGACTTCCAAACAAGGTACAATTGTGTTAAGTTATGAGTAAAATCTCATTAACTGATCTTGATTGAAATCGCCAAGCTCTTCGAAGCTCCGTGAATTGTGCGGTAAAATCGATTTTTTTTTCTGAATTCAAAATTTAATGCATTTGTATAAAAACAACTAAACTCGAATAACTTTAATAAATAAATAACATTTCCAACTTTTTTCTAATTTGGCTTACGGAACTGAAAAGTGCATGGATGAAATGTGACGCACCCTTTGTAAATTGCATTGTACTCTTATAATTGAATCAACCCATAATACTTATCTAAATGTGAATTGTGTGTGATATAATCGAGAAATATTCTGTGAGAGAGAATGAGGACAAACTCATTTGCAACCTTTTCCCGTGATATATATACTCATTTCGTAAACTGTGTGTTCGTGATTTTATGCTTTTGATGACTTGTTAAGTCATTATCATCAGACTAGTCAAAATAATAAGTGATTTTATATGTATATTAATTCACACTCACTACTGTTTGTCTTGATAATTGTCCATTGTAGTTTTGTGATTTTTATTTCTGTAGTAGGCAAGTCGCATCAACGGGATTTAATAAATCTTAGTCCTTGAGGAAAATGATTATATTACTCATTAGTTAATCTTGACTAATCCTGTGTTCGGGTGTAGAACTTACCGTGCATTTACTTACTAGTGATTATTATAACAAGGAGACGACGTCAATGAGACAAAACTGTCTTCCATTCTGAGCTTACATGTTTGTCTGAAAATCTCTTGGTATCCATATTTTAGAGTGAATATCGCTGAACCTTTCGTGATTTTGCCATCGTCTTTTAAAAAGGTAGATTAGACTTCTCTTTGGTTTCTTAGATAAGTGTTGTTCACTCTCCGAATCTGCTTTATCAGTAGTGGGCATAAATCTCGAGTGACAGATTATATCAGTAGAATGGGCACAACTTTGGCCTAAAGTGAAGACCGAAAATGGTAGCCTTTGAAAAATACTGGAAATTCACGATAAATCGAATTCCTGTTTCCATGTCCATTCAGTAAAATGGACGAATTGTTTGATTTGAAAAAACTGCTTTCCTAAGTACAATGACTAGCCCATCCTCGAGACTTATCTGAATTGATAAATCAATTATTCGTGGAGAGTAGATTGCTAAATGTGAGATCCTTGAGATCCGCAAAGTACTAAGTTCAGATTGCTTTGTGAAAAATATTCATTGATTACTATTAACTCGCTTTCTTGAAGAAGTCAAAGCTACATTTCCATGTGACAGAAATAGACTGTTTTAGCCATATTTGATTAAAATAGAATTTTCCATAGAATCTTACATGTACGATAGCGCTAATTTAATTTTTTATTTATGCCCATTTCCTTAGTATGGAAACCGATGGTACCAAGTATCGTCGGTTTCCTGTGAAACCTGACCCCCAGTCGAGTGTGGATGCACCAATTGAAATTGTGTATTATTTCCCCCGAGTTGACTTTTACGCTGGTTTAAAATGTAAAGTTTCATTCCAGTTTTCATCTGTACAAACGCTATTTTAAACAACTTTGGTCAGGTGTCCAGCTATTCATGTAGATATTTTCCAAACTGTATACTGAGCTTGTGAAGTTTTGATTGAAGTATGAGTATTTTGTTTATTACTAGTGCTCCGAAATTATCATGTTGACATTATTTCCATAAGTCATCTGTTCGCTTTCTCATCTCATGTTCATTTATACTCACTAATCGATCATTCATTTTGAATATAAAACCTCATAAGCAGCTAACTTGTGTTAAGTAATGCATAATTTAGTTTAAAATCAAAAATGGTGACAGCCGATTACCAGTATAATATGTAGTAGTACCAGCTTATTCTAATCGTCGAAGCCGGCTATGCCAAAATTGTTGCAATTCACTTTGCATTTAAGAAATACTCCATTTGTATGTTGAATGTTAACTGACTACTTACCTCTTAATTTCTAAGTAAGATAAATAATGTGCTGTAATGTGATGTTATTGGAAAACAGCAGTTTTACAGGATTTTTATTTGTATATGCGTTCTCAAAGTGTGCCATTTCCATGGTCAGCTCTGTTAACAAAATCTAGTTGCAACAAGGAAATTAACATCATTGGCCAACGCTTTTTCTGAGGTTGTTGCGCAAATCCTTTAGCCAATGGTGCATTTGGTTGACACCAACCAGTTCTGATACACAAGTGCATTAAGTAATAATACTGAATGGCAAATGTAAAGTTTCGAATAGGTAAATTTATTTATTTTTTAGCCAGCAGTTTCCAAATGAAGTGTGTTTATATGAATCCTTAAATGTGTGTGTGTGCAGGCCGTATGGTAATCAAAATGTCATTGAGTCACGAATTGCCCGCATAGTGACTATCCCAAAAGAAAGAGCGGTAGCGATGATGCTATGTCGAAATGTAGTCAAACGATTGTGTTAAATATATTATTTAATTGTACATAATATCTAAATTGAATTATATTTTTATAGAGAGTAATTTTCACGAAATATTCTATTTTGGGAGCATCATTGTAATTATTTATTAATACTCATTTACGAAGTTATCAAATTACCTTTCAAAAGGATATTTCTCAGTCCAAGGCGGAAACTAATATTTTTGTCCCCAAAGTTTTCTAAAAAATGTCAGGACTCTAAATGTGTATTGCTGTAGTTTATAAATTGAAAATTTGGATACTAAAACTTAAATTGTTCTCTATTTTCTAACTGAAGGCTGTATATTTGTAATGATCACCTGTCTGTAAAATCGAATCCCCAAGCTTTGTTACTGATTAGCTTCTTCAATGTACACACCTCATTCAATAACAAACTTTTCAACTGACTGCACACAAAAATATGTATATATGTTACCAGAAGAGCAGAAACATCTTGTCAAAAGATATTTATTGTGTAATATTTGCGCTATATTGCAGAACTATTTTATATAAGAAAATGTTATATATTTATTTTCCAGTCGGGTACAAATGTTGCCTTGAAACAGGCTGAATTGTCAATAAAATCCACTGTAGTCTTAACTAAGTGTATGCAGTCTTCTTTCTGTGTCTTTCCATTGAAGAAAAATTGCTTTAACCGAAATTCATATAAAATGTATTTCTTCAATGCAGTAAACCCTCTATTATCCGCTGCTGGATTATCCGCTACCCAGGCACCAACTTCCCGACTAAATAATTTTGGTCTACCTCATTCAATATATGAATCCCTTGCATAATTTCATTTTTGAATTCTAATCTACATTGCTCGTCAATTTGAAACTCAAATTTCTTTATTTAAAAAATCGGTCTTAGATTGTAGGTGCCTTTGTAGATTTTTTGAAGTTCAGTTAAGATCGGCGCGAATAATCGGGCGTTTACTGTGTTCTATAATTGCTCAAAATTTGAGGGGAATTTTTTGATTTGGTCGGGTGGATCAGTTTGTCATTCGTTAAATTGAATAGACAATAAGCTCAAGAGTTTGGAAAACGTCCCCGGTCTTCCTCTGGACATCTGCAGTGTCATTGTTAGTAAGCATATTCAAACACCCTAATCTTATTTTTAACATTCTTTCTCCTTTAACTTAAGCAACATTAAAAACTACTTGCCTGAAAATATTTTTATCAACATTCATGAATAGACAATTAATAGTTGAATAGTTTACAAAAACTCCGTCAACTTTCCTCCAGACGGACATGCATTAGGTCATTGTAAACCCGGCTACTGGAGCAGCATGTGACAAAACATGCGCATGCGCACTCCCTTTCAGGAAATGTGTCGGCCCGCATGCGTATTTCAGTAAATTAAGATTCGCAGGGACTGATGTTGGACATGTGTGGCTTGCCTAAGAAGCAAAATTATTCAAAATCTTGTTCCAGCATTAAACATTTTTTTCCTGGAGTCTCATTAAAAACCACTTTCTGTGAATTTTATCAACATTTTTGCACCATAATTAAAGTTTAGTCTTAAATATCTTGTGTTTAGACAAGCTTCGCTTTAAATGCTCAAAATACAGAAACCCAAGAAAGTAGGATAGATTTAATCTTAACATATTGACATAAAATATCGAAATAAAAGATTTCTTCACTGAAACTAGAAATAAAACTAGCAGTAGATGAAAGAAAGCTGAGCTCGGCAAAATAGTATGGCATCTTCAGCCAGTATATCTTGTTTTAGTTACATTTTCATAACTTGCATTTCTTTTAGAGAAAGGCAAACCAGCCTTTCTTCCTTTCTTGAGTTTTTATTCACATTGTTTAAATACCATTTCCCTGTTCATTCATATTTTGGTTCTTTATTTTATCCTGGTTTCCATCAATTGCGTGTGCTTATTACTATTATCTACCTCCAGAACTGTTCCACGCACGAAGTCTGCCACTGTCTGTTGCCGTGGATACGGAGCTTTCCTATTTTCCATAGGGAATGCTTTAAGAAATGTCTTAAAGTTTGTCACATTGGCAGTTAAGGACAATTAGGAAACATGTCCAGATCTTGTAGCTAAGATCTATACCAGAACTGTCAAGATCTGTACTTACCACCAACATTCGCGAAAAACAAAACAAAATGTTATTCTCGAGACTCACCCCTATTAAAAATGAACGAGTCCCTTTTTCTATAGCGACCACCACCCAGACTTGGTGTCGGGAGTAGTTCTCGTGGTACACAAACAGCAAGGTAAAGTGCCATTCTGTTATAACACGTGAAATGATGTGTTGAAGTAAGACTATTCAATGAGTTTCAGAGTTCAAGTTAAGTAACTCTTTAATATCAGTTAATGTCAATGTGGATTTAATTTAGTCCCTGAGCATAGCAGTGCTGTATTTCAATACTGGAGGACTTATAGTAAAAAGTTGCTACAGGTTAGAAAAGTTTTATAGGAGTTGCTCTACTTGTGTTCTGAATCTCATGCAAGTCGGAGTTATCTGCATATATTAAGCAAGCAGTAAGCGTAAACGAAAAGGTAGACCATATCTGCGATAAATCTTAATTGTCTAATTTATAAGTCACAGCTCATGGGTACACAGGAAGAAACAATGGTAATGTTGAGTTAAAACGTTTTGAATTTAACGCGATTGCTTCAGTGTGAAATGTAGTTTTAAAATACAGTTAATTTTACCACACCTTTTCATTAAAAGGCATTGCTGTTGTGGTTAATAAAGTAACTTGGTGAATTGAATCTTAGTAAGTCTACACTTTTCTGCTCATCTATTTTTAATTTCTTTTATAAGCGTGATTGATCTGATAAAAACAATTGTAAACAAATCGAATATAAAATTGAATACAAGATGTAAATTTAATTCTGTGGCATTCACCATCTCCTGATATCTTCCTTATTCCACACATTAAGGCACGAGAAAAATGATATGTGGATGGTCCCGTACCATAAATAAAAACTTCTTTTTACTTAAGTTTGAGTCTTCCCAACGACATGTTATTCTTGGCCACAACTTTAAATTTTTTTTAACGTTTGGATGGGAAACTTCTTTTCTTCTGTACCCTCTTACAGTTCAATCACGTTAGCTTTAGCACAGATGTTTCGCTATACAAACGTTCTACACCTGCTATAGAATAATTGATTGTTTTGATTCTATAATAGAATAATTGATTTTCCCTTTTAAAATACTGGTTTGTAATTTTTAACACAATTACCGAGATTTATTATTATGAGTTGTAATTGTTAGAATGTTTAGAACATTTATGAGGATTGAAGTCAGTCTTTTCTCAAGTATATTAAATAGCTGTCTAAAATGCTGCGTAATGATAAAAATACAATTTAAAATTGAAAACAAATGAAAAATTTAAGTTAACCTTGTTTTAATGTAAAAGTATAGATCACATACGAGAACGTATCTGAAGATGTTATGCAAATCTGGTAAGTTAAATGGAATTGGTGTGTAAATATACTAACACAGATTGCTGTAAAAACAGGTAAGTTGATACCTCGATGACGTAAATATAGTTTTGGTATATTAATTGAAAATGGTAAGTATTGATGGCGCTTGCGCGATAAACATTCAATGAGCCAACCAAAGTATTGGTGATTTTGTTCTATCGATTTGGATTAAAGCAGACGTTTCAAATTAAAAACTCAGCAGGCTAATACAATGGTTTTACTTACCGATTTCTATCTCAAAATTAAGATGCATCCAGAGTGGTGAGATCTCTCTCCGAAGACAGGAATGACATTAATTCGTAGGATGCAATGTCGAGTGTCAGCGTGCCAGTTTTGTGTGTGAATGCCCCTTTGAATTCTATCATCCCCTTCAAAAGAGTTTTTCCTTTTTTCGACTAATCGCTGAGTTTTGTTTTTCGTTATTTTAATCGTAAACAAGTTATCAGTGCATCTTTTGCCGACCGGCAGAGTTTTTATCAGGCCGTTAGCCTTCTCGACAGTACTCGCACGTGTTGCTGATCTGCTGCAAAGCTTTTCAAATTGGGCCCTTTCTCAAAGTATTTGCAAAAGAGTTCTCACCTTTTCATACAGTTTTCTCTTGTGGCGGAAATTTAAGGTATGACGATTCTCTTGACATTTTGTTTTTGATTTAGTTATTAAAATACATGTGATTATTTTTAATGTTTTAATTATTGCACTTTTTTATTATTGAATTTATATATTACATTTTTTCACCCAAGCTTCTGGTTTTCTTGTGTATTTGTCCTTATGTTATCTGCCAACGTGTTTTGATTCGGGCTGAATTGTAAGATTATACTGGCGTACGGTAAAATTGTGCGAAATTTAAAAGAATCTTAAATTTTGAAATTTATTTCCAAAAGAGACGTGTTTAGAGATTCCTTCTAACTGCACATTTTCTCTTAATTTCCTACGGGATAACATTCTGTACTACAGGCTAAGAAATGTAAATTCTACAGAAAATAAATATTAAGAGTTTTAACTGTTTTGTGTAATTAAAAGATCGTTTTTCAAATATGTAGCGCTTCTACTGTTCCCCAATCCTTCTTTTTCCCCTTTCACGACGTTTTTTACTTGACATTGTCTCGTATTTGGCTCAGCTTGGCCAAATATGGCTTTTGCCATAAAACCCGAAAACAACCAACCAAATAGGTAGCGCATTTTTAGAATGAAGACTCCAAGAGATCAGAAAAAGGTCGCTGATGTCAAACAGCTAAAAATTAGCAATTTTAAACACTTAAAATAAAGTAAAACTGCAGAATATTTTGGATCTGCATTTGCATTTCACGTGTCCATGTTTATGAGACCGTAAAATTACAAGGTTTCCAAAATTGACATGTTGGCAGGTATTTATTTTAAACTTAGTTTTTCCCACAATTACATTTTGTTTGCTTGTGGTATTTAGATAGCCACAAAAGTATCCATTCATTGAAAACATTAAGTCAATCTAATTGCAATACGCCGAAGTTCTTGGAACATTTTATGAGCCAATAAAAACTAATTTAGAAATGATCTATCTTGGAATTGAGTGTCGCAGCAGTTCGGTTTCGAATCGGCCCATCAAGATAGAAAGGAAAGGTTTCTGCATTAAATATGGGATTACTGCATTACTTATTATTTAATTATGTGTTAGAAAGTGAAGCTTATCCTTGAGGTGGATTATTATTCTCAAAACGTAAGTTTTATTTCCAGCGGAGATTTCTTTTTGCTTAAAATTAGTGATTTCACTGCCGCAGATAAGATGGAAAGAAGCACCATCAAAGAAAAGGAACTATCGGTAAGTGCTTTTATTTCTTGTTATCCTTAATGGAGCTCTATTAGCGTAACCAACTTTTTTCAGTTCTTTGCCACCATGGGCCCCCTCTTTCTTTTAAATTCAATACAGTACTTTCTCGTAGTGTAAACCACCTTCCAGTATACGTTTCCTGTGCAAGAGAAGTCCATTCGGGTTTAGGTGTAATGCTGGCACAGACGGGGGAAGTTTTTCAACCTCCAGTAGAACGTTGGGTTCGTGCGTAGGCTAGCTCGCAAACGTTGCATCGTAAGTAGATGTGTTGCACAGGAAGTTCTGATGAGCCGTACTGCAATTAGGCTGCCAGTGGAGACAGCTCTCACGCCAATATGGCATACAGCTGTGCGTGGGTTGTGGGGGTCGCCACAAATCTTAGATTAGATCTTCTGTCGTCAATTACAAATTGAGATTTCCTTTTGTACTGTCTTTGTCCGTTTCCACCATGCATGGCTTAGAGTGACCTCTTCGCGGATTTTTCTGGCTCGCGTTCTCGTTTCAGTGTCGATTCCCATAAATTTGGTGGTCCCTTTTCATTTTTGGTTTTGCTGCTATTCTTAACCCAAAATTTGCAAAAAATACCGGTTTTGAGATTTTTAGAAGTATGGATAGCGTGCCTATTTTATGCTCTTTCAAATGATACTTTATTTTTGTTTCAACCTATTCCCCCAAAATTAATGTTCCCCCCTAAGGTGCCGAAACTTAAAAAAAAAAAACGGTTTTGATATTTTTAGTGAATTGGGTGGTCTATTATGTTCTTTCAAATGAATTTTAATTTTTTTTTGTTTCAAACCCCTTGATTAGATCCTAGTAAGCCCTCGTAACAATGACCCCATAGTGACAGTCCAACATAAGCTCTTAGAAGTTAGAAATTTTGCTGACCGTAAACTTAAACTCAGCTTTTGAGTTTTAAACTCGTTTCGAAAATAAGTTTCTATATTCGAGAGAAACTAACCTGGTAAGTAAAACTTTCCCTACATGTTTTGCAAGCATCCCAGATGTAGAATAATGGTTTTTGCAATTTTTTTGTTCGAACAAAGGCAGTGATTTTCTAGCTAATTTATATAATTTTTAATGTGTTTTGCAATATAATAAATGCTTATTTCAGTGCACAAGTATATGTCTATTGAGTAAAAAAAAATCAAACCGGTAATCTTCAAACATTCCGAGGAAAGGTACGTAGAAATTAGGCGAATTTCCATCAGGCATTGGGACTTCCCACTTTTGTGTCAATGAATGCTCTTCCCGAAAATTCCTTTTATCCAGCCGCTTGGCCACCCCTGCGCCATAAAATACCAAAACAACGATCAACCTTTTATCCTGCCGCAATATGAAATTAGCAGTGCATGCTTGCTTTCAAATCTTGGAAGCGTGGAAAAGTTTGGTTTGAATTTAAAACCACCTATTAGGGCGATGCAATTGCAACTCCTTTGGCAGTGCCGCTAATTTTTTGTATTTGCTTTATGGCTGTACCATTTTAATCGAAAATCTAGATAACAATTTTTTTTTATCATCGTCAGATTATAGTTGAGCGTGTAAGCATTTAATGATTATTCGTAAATCAACGCTGAATTTAAACCGCCGAATTCGTTAAATAAAATGCATGCGTTTATGGATGTGCGTGTTTCAGTGCGGATGTCATGAAAGATTCTTTGTAAAGTTTCCGCTCAATAAACTAGGCGTTCCGGATTTCTACTGTTCTGAGTTTCTACGCATGTCTTGCGCACGGATTCTAATAGCTGCAGCTCTTATTCATGTCTTTGGATTCTTAATTCGTGTTCTTTCAGAGGGTGATTAAATTGTTCGCCTTGAACAGACCCAAAAGCGCCAATTCGAGAAGCATGTTTTCTTTTCGCTTCTGGTCGTATTTAGAGCTTGACCCTTTCGTTAGGTTCTTGTCCTCATTTATGAACTTTTCAGGAAAATGCTGCTCCTTTTCTATGGAGCTCGTTTCCCCCTCTGCTTTAGTGAGCTTGACATCCTTAGAGTGAAAATTTACCAACTTTCGTTTTACGCCGTGTCACATACATGAGTCCTGAAGTCTTCAACATATGTATTCCCTTTGCTACAGCTGCATGCACATGAAATGCCCTTTATTGGGAAATTTACAAACTTCTCTATGAGAATGCCGCGTGCATTGCCGTTTCATGCCTTTGCTGCAGCGACATGTAATACCTTTTTGGAAAGTTTACGAACTTCTGTTTCTTTCTGCACAAGAATGCCGTGTCGCATACCTGACAATGCTGAAAAGTATTCAACGCATGCATTGCCGTTTCAACCTTTTGCTGCAGCTGCATGAAATGCCTTATATCGAAAATTTACGAACTTTCGTTTCTGCGGAAGAATGCCGTGTCGCATACTGGACTGTCCTGAATAGTCACGAACGCATGCATTGCCCTTTCATCCCTGCGATCCCAGGATGCCCAAGCAATCTTTCTCAACTTTCTCCTCTCCCTCCTTTTTCCTTTCTTTTCACAATTACTTGACGTCTGTCTTGTGTTTGGAGCAGCTTGGCCAAATATGGCCATTGCGCCATAACCCCCCAAACCAACCGTTTCACCCCTTTTCTTCTGCAATTGTAAGCGTACGAGATACCTCTTTTGGAGCATAACATCACATTTCCAAAATGGCAGCTTAAATTAGAAACACCAATGTGGAAACAAAAATTCTAAAACGACACTGAAATTCTCCTTTATTTTTTAAATGAAAAACTAACTGGAGGTAGGTGTAGCATAATATGAGGCAATTATAAGTCAAACCACAACTTGAGACAGATTGGATGAAAATTAAAATTTTACTTTTCTGCCATGATCGATGCCAATTAATGTCGAGGTCGTATTTCTATAACACTATTAGCCATGTTCATTTAGAGTCATGTTAATGGGTATATTTTAGTGGTAATGAAACTCTTAAGTATTTCTCCTTATGTAAAGATACGCAACCCAAAGCCAAAATTTTGATGAATGAATATGAGGGTTGTAGTACTTGTAGTTGTCCATTATGTCACCGTTCATGGATTGTGGCGAAATCCCTGCTCTTTGAATTTGGTAGAAATCCTTTTGGGAATAGAGCGGTGGAAAATTTTTCAAACTCTGCAGAGCTTTTGAGTACAAATCAAAGGAGTTGTTTATGTAATATAGTCTAGTCGCTTTTCTGTGAGTGTGATGTACGTGCACAAATATATCTATTGTATATCATATATATATATATATATATCGGCATAAACAATATATTTTTAGCAAACTTCCATTTATAACAATCTGAATGTGCAATAATTTATTAAATACTCTTAAAATTAAAATAACCGTTTTAGTTCGTAGACTTTTTAGTTAATTCTGCATTAAATGTTAGATTTAAAATTAATTTGAGCATCATACCTTTTGAGTAATTATAGTTGGTTATAGAAGTTACAAGACCCCAAAAAGTTATCTGTATGGACATGCTAAAGCTGCACTACATCACTTGTGTATTGTAAGATTCCTTTAATTAGTTGTATATCAAAGAGATTGTAAAATGTAATGTAACCTCCTATGGACAAAGTTCATGTGCTTTTCTACTTTTTCATCTAAATTTGGTCTCATTTTTCAGCTGAGCCATTCCTCATTTGTATTTTCTAATTTAAAGATCCTTATTTAATGGAATTGAGGTTTCTTATTTAATATCTATAAGCGAAGTGTAAAAAGTAAATAATGAACCCTGTGATTTGGAATACTTATTTTCGTTTTTGTACTTTGAGAACATTTCGCTGTCTGCCAGGGACTTTGTCCATGGAGGTTTCAGTACTACGCTATTTATTTATATGATCATAAAGTCATGAATGTAGATGATGTGTGTGATACCACTATGTAAATATGTAGAAAATGTAAAAGATATGTGTAAATACTCTTGCACTTTGTACATAAGTCATGTAATTTGTGGCAGGCAATGCTTGCCGAGTGTGAAGAACAGATGTGCTCATTTGCACTATATTAGTTTTCGATCGATAAAAATAATTTAAGATAAATAAACATATTTTTCACTTTTATGCTTTCTCTTTTTTTCTATACTAAGCTCATTTATCGGTTATGAAATGTCATGTTTTGTATATTTTTCCTTTAAAATTTTGTTTTACTTTCCTTGTGTTTCCCAAATCTATGCTATAACCAGGGTTTGAAATTAGGATCAGAAAATTTGGTGTGAATGGCACCAAAGTGGTTGCAGTCGGCGCAGGTTCGATTCCTCCCTGGGTGTATTTCCCCCTTCTGTGTCAGTAAAGCTTTTGTGTGCATGTGTCCATTTGCTTGACGTTTTTCTGCGCAGTTTGGCCAAATATGGCCCTTGCGCCATAATCCAACCAACCAATGGTGCCAAATTATTTTTCCACAGTTGCAGGGCTGCCACAGGCGACTAAAAGGCGACTTTTGCAAATATTTTCCAACTTTCGTAACTAGGGGTACCTTTTTAAGCAAAATCGTCTTAAAAACTTTTCAAAATTTTGGCGACTTTTTTGAAAATTCACCAAAGGTCAACGAAAATCGAGTCCCTTTTTTAAACTAATAGCGGACTGAAAAAATATTCCGATTTTCCTTATAAAGGGAGGGGATTTTTCCAAGGGACGCCAATTTCGAAGATTTGGCGCCAAGCCGTGGAAACCATGGAAGAAAAACATCGGAATCTGCGGTTGCTAGATTATCATGAAAACCTTAAGAAAATGTTTAATGCTTTAATTTTAACACTTAAATTTCTTGGCGAGATCTTCAAAGCCTGTTTCATTCTTTTTCGCACATTTGTGTTTAGCCTATTTTATAATTATTACTACTTTTGCTACAATTTTTTTAATGTATGCTACTAATGTGCTTTGGCTGGCAGCCCTGCAGTTAAAATGTTCCACTTGGGTGCAATTTCATTTTATTTACGTGAATGTGTATAAACACAGTAAGCGCCCTGTTATGACACTGGCCTTTTTAGACTGTTTTCTGAAATTTTGTTTTGGGTCAATTGTTTATATATATATCTCGTCGATCGCGGTAATCGTTACAGAATAAGGTAGGGTGAAAGCACGTGACCTTGATGCATCTCAAGTCGAAGTACATTGTTAGAATAAACGGTTGATCTCGGCCGGAATTAGCCCGATGCCAGCAAAAACATTCTGGAAACTTAGCCATTGAAAATGACGACTGGGTCGAAAAACTTAATCGTCAAAACGAAATTTATAGGAGCGAAATACGACCAGCGACGAAAATATCGAACCCTAGCTATAATCATATAATAATGAAGGGTATAAGCAATAAAACTTGCATCTGACTCTTCCAAACTGAGGGATTTTCAGAGTAAACAAACAAAGCAGCGAAGATTTGACTTCTGTCCAAAAGCTCTCGAGCCAAAAGTTCCCCAATCCCTCTTTTACCCCTTTCACGACGTTTTGTGTTTGGCTCAATTTGACCAAATATGCCCTTGCGCCATAAAACGCCAAAGCAACAAACCAAACGCTCTCGCATGATACACATCGGAAGTTACCTGAAGATGTAGTTCTTCACCGTTTTGACGATGTTTGTCGTTTAATCCAATTTGGTTTTACCAATCACTATCGTATATCAATTCGGAATTTTTATTGTCAAAGTGCTGACATCGTATTCGAAAAACAAACCAAGTGACTTCACATTCAGAATACGTTGGAAACGCGTATCACTGCAGAAACACAACTACCTATATTTAGCTTGACAGAAAATGCCTCTCAATAGCTGTCTTATTTCAATAAGAATTATTTTATTTTTTAGTAAGCAAGCTAACAAATGGAAGGTTTTTTTTTAGTTTGAGAAAGGGATTTTATAACAAATTGACGTGATCTCTTCGTAACAGATAGTCGACAACATGTAAATAATCTAATTGCAACTTAAATTCTTTTGTTAGGGTTCATGTGAGATAAAAAAAACAGGAAAAAGCTTGGAACTCGAGAAAACGAATTCTGCCATGTTAAAAACTGAAGGGTGGCAACTGCGAGTTGTAGGCTGTATACAGATTCCCGTCAGATTCATTTCCTCTCTGGGTGTATTTCTCTTCTGTGTCTAAAAACTATGTCCATTACTTGGCGTTGTTTGTCTTGTGTTTGGCGCAGTATGGCCCCTTGCGCTATAAAACCAAAAAATTTGAAATGCAGCCTTAAAAATGAATAGCCTTAAAAAGAAATATACTTTTTCTTGAAGAATGAGAACCTTGTTTTAACTGAATTTAAAATTTTTATCCAATTTGGGAGTTTCTAATTCCAACCTTAAAAGACCTGTTATAGGAGATCCTCACCACAGATATTTATTTTTATCTCTGACATCCATTTAATTAGCTTTATTTACCATGATAAACTTTAAACTTGGTACCCCAAAGCCCCCTCTGGCTACACCACTGATCTTACGTAAGAGCATTATTTTTATTCCGCTATTCAGAAGAGGTTTCTGCAAAGCAAGGAACGGGTAAGCTGCAGCTCTTGCTGCACGTGCATATTTTTTGTTGCAACTGAGGCCGTTGAAGGCAAAATCTGCAAGTCTTGACTGAAACTGTATCTTCTGAGTAATGTATTCTGTGGCCGACCGTTGGGTAAGTAGTATCATCTCTGCGGTGTCCTTGGGGAAGGGACACCATTTCCATCCGGTAGTTCCTGGTGTGTCGAGATGCAGGCGAGCGTTGAGTGGGGGATTTATCCTTGGTTCTGGTGAAGTACTGAGGAATATCAGTTTCCATAGTTGGGCCTCGTGGAAAGGCGAGGATCTAATTTTCGCTGCCGACGCATCTCCACGAGTAGTGTTAAACCCAACTGGATGAAACTTCCACTTTTTATGTTTTTACTTTATATAAGACTAGCTGAATTATCCGGCGTTGTTCGGGTTGAATTGTTTGTAACTCATCGTAATATTACTTAATGTTATTCCTATAAGGATTTCGAATTGTTTTTAACCCCCTCTGAAGACCCAGGACAAATAGAACTGGGATTTATAAGTAACCTACGTTACCCGCAGGGTTCTAAAGAGTATACGTACCTAATTTGGTGTGGATTGGTCAGTGTTGATTTGCAGAGAACAGACAGACGCCAACTCTGCTTTATATATATATAGATATATTGCAGTGTGTCCGTACCGCTTAATAAAATCACTTCTGTTCCAGCAAATTTGATTTTATTAACCTTTTTAGGGGTCGTGGAACGTCTGGCGCGAGGGATTTATTCTTGGTTCTAGTGAGGTACTGAGGAATATATCCAGTTTCCATAATTGAATAGCGACGATCTAGTTGAAAAAGACGACGATCTAGTTTTCGCTGTCCAATTTTAATCTTTGCCCATTGATGCCTTTTGTTCCATTTGTGCGCTTGTATGGCCAAATGTTATATTGTATGTGATATTTTTTTATCTCGTTTACCCTCACCCCGTCCCTCCAAATGAAAACTAAACCTCTGGTGAGTCGGAGGGACGAGGGTACAGTAATTTTCGCTGTGGTGGCACCTCCATGTGTAGTGTTCAAGTTGATTTCACCCAATTAAGGATTACTTTTGTAAGATACTACGCAGGCGTCCGCGACACTAGATAGTGCCCGTCGCTTAATAAAATCACTTGTGTTTTAATAAATTTGATTTTTATTAACCTTTCAGGAGTGGAATGTGACGAGGGATTTATCCTTGGTTCTGGTGAAGTACTGAGGAATATCCAGTTTCCATAATCAATCGTGAAAGAGGCGAGAATCTAGTTTTCGCTGTCGAGGCAACTGAGCAGTGTTAAAATTAATTTTCACCCAGTCAGATTGTTTTTACTTTTTAAGATACTTCAGTACCCTCGCCGCTTAATAAAATCGTTGGTGTTCTGGTAAATTTGATTTAATTAACCCTTTCATGAGCGATGGAACGTCTGACGAGAGAAATTTATCCTTGGTTCTGGTGAAGTACTGAGGAATATCCAGTTCCATAGTTTGCCTCTTGAAAAGTCGAGGATCTTGTTTTCGTTGTCGAGGCAGCTTGTCTGTTATTGGACCTTGTGCCATGAAACCCAATCAACCATGAGCAGTGTTAAAATTGGTGAAGTTTTACCCAGTTTCGTTTGTACTTTTAAGATATTAGTGCCTGCACAGTTTAATGAAATCACTTCTGTCGAATTAAATTTTACTTTTATTAATCCTTTCAGGAGCGGTGGAATGTCTGACATGAGAAATGTATCCTCATTTCTCTGGTGAAGTATTGAGGAATATCTAGTTTGCATAATGAATCGTGAAAAAAGTTAGGATCTAGTTTTCGCTGTCAAAGCAATGAGCAATGTTAAAATTGGTGAAGTTTCACTCAGTTGGGATTATGTTTTTTCTTTTATTAGAAACTACAATTATGTGCAGATGGCACCATAGAAACCAACCAAAACAAACCTAGTATATACCTGGAGATAAAATGAAAGCCTTTGTTTTAAGCTCTCGATTTATTTTTTTTGGGTGAATGTATAGCATAACTCTACGCGAGTATTGCGAGCTACACACGCATTCGATGGTCTATGGTTCGATCCCACGTTATGCCCTTAAGAAGGAAATTACAAGTACATACGCAACTATTACTCCAACTGGATCGTGGAATTCGCTGTGGAACAGGATTTTTCTGAATTCATAGGTTTGTAAATGGTTTTACTGTGTTTGGTGTAAATGGTCTCTCCTAGGTTACATCCTGAGCGTTAATTGGCCTCTCATCTGGAGCTACTGGTGTTTATGTAGAGAACGAAGAAATGGCTTTGATTCCAGAGGACACTGGGGCCCAAGAATTCCTGCTGACGGAACTGTCGAGAGAACACCGTTTGGGATTTGGAATAGACTAATTAAAGGTATTTTCATATTCGTTTTTATTTCCTAAACAAGTTTCTTCAGTTAATTGACCATACTCTTGGCTAATTTATTTGAAAATGAATGATACAATCATCCTTGGTTTTGGAATAAATCGACATGTTTCCTGTACAGTACGCATGTGCATGTCGAATATTTTGTCGCATGCTGCTCCGCTTGACCATACCTGGCCCTTGTGCCATAAAAATTCAATCAATCGCATGCTGCTCCAGTGTGTCCTACAATTTTGACCTACAGGGTAGGTGTCTTTTTGTCGATTTTTATATTTTTGAATCCCCTGTCAAAGATAATTGTGCTTGAACTTTTTAGGTGAAAGCAATCAGTATTTTAAATACGAATTCCCTGTTTCAAACGGGCTTTAATGTTCTCCGGGGTTTGAAATTAGGAGCACAAATCCAGGCCTCATTGGTACCTAAAACATTTTTGACGTTGACTACTGCTTTACTTAGTTACTAAAGTAACTGAAGTTACTTAGTAATTAAAACATTGACAAACTGCTTTACTTAGTTACAATTTAAAATTTATTTTGTTTTCGTGGATGTGATAAAACATAAAGACTAGGGCCTGCATTGACTTTTTGGGAGACTTTAAGAGCATTTCGGGTCGATTTTGCATTTTTGTCATTAAACAAAAATAAAATTGTCTTTCAAATTGCAAAATTCGAAACCTTATTGACAGATGACCAATGTAAAAACATTCAATAGTTACTTATTCGGGAACATTTCATCTCTGTTTACTTCTATGCAGTTTTGGGGGAAGAATATAAATTCTCCAGTTTTGGAAATTATTTTTAGAGGGAATTTCTTTATATTTGAGGTTTTTCGGGCCGGTTTCAACAAAAATTCAGGTCAATCTGAATCCAGTTGAAAATGACTAACGTAGGTTCGGGTGCATTGAAGCGGAACTGTCCGGATTCAGGTAATGCAAAATGTTTTAAGAGGAATAAGCAATTATAGAAGTGCCTCTTTCCCGAAACTTCGTCAATTTCTACTGGATTCGGGTTGACCCCCGGATTCTGTTGGTGTAAAGCGGTCTGTACTTCCTGAATTCGGAGCAATCCCCTTCAATGCACCCGGATCTATGTTAGTCAAGTTTCTACTGGATTCAGATCGATTCGGATTCTGTTGAAGCGGCCCTTAGTGTCATGAAGTATAACGCGTCATACAAGCAAAAAACTCGGATAAGTCGGGCGTCAAAAATGACTGTCTGAAAACGCGATAATCAAAACGAACTTATGAGTGCAAAACACGGCAAACGACCGCTAATTTCGAACCCTGCCACAATCCCACTCGCAAATTGTCCACACGAACTCCCCAAACAACGCAAAATTTTGGCCTGCGGGGGAGGTGGCTTTTTGTGTCGACTTTTGCATTTCCAAATCCCCTCTGCCAAAGAAAAAAATCGAGAAAGAAAGCCGAGCAAAAGTTTCTCTTCTAAAATTAACTTCCCCTGACGTCTTCCAAAGCCCATATTCTTTTGGCGATCGCCTAGCAGCGGCATCCTTTTTGCAGCCTCGTCATTCGCAAATATTGAACGTCACTTGATATGAGTAGTATAGTGTACATTTATGCATCACTCATTCTACTTACTCAAATACGCTCCTGTGAATCATCTATTATTATTTTAATTCCAAGGAGTTCTCTCCTCCACTCTACGACGCAACGAATTTCAGACTCCAAGTGGTATATTATCTTTTGTTATTTTAAGGTGACGCGCTTTCAAACCACAAGGATGGCCTTCGCGCTGTGATGCTTAATTGTTCCCATCTTATCACCCTTTTCGCATTCTAAAATAATTGTTTTCTTTAGCTGTCTTAACACATTTCGAAAATGTTCGCTGTCAACGGGTGATTGACCTAAGTGTTTGTCCCCTACAGCTACCCTGACAGTCAATGGCGCAGTTGAATTGAAAACGACGATTCGGTTGAAACTTTCGTTTGTTAAATACTGACATGTATAACTAGTGAAACAAAGCGGGATATCTACATGCTTAAATTTTGATACTGAGGATGTATAAACATACTGACGCACACAAGAGGTACCGACATACCGAGTGCCAGACTTGTATAACAAGTGAAACAAAACGGGATACCTACGAGCTTGAATTTTGTTACTGAGGTATATAACTAAACGTACGGACAAGGGAACTTGCCGAGTTTGAGAACTTCTACCCAAGGTACTTACGACGGTATATAACGCTTGCTCCAGAATGTGTTATTAGTCACCAAAAAGGTAGTTAAAATTCGCGAAAAAATACGTGTTTTTACGAGAAATGATTTACAAACGTGTCTGAAAATGGCTCCAATTTATGGGACAATGTCGCAGCGGTCAATTAATCCCACCCAGGTCACACTTCTATCTCCTCTAAGGGCAAAAAGTGCCAATCCTGATCCCCTATGAGCTCAACTACAATTTTGGTGGCCTATAACGAATTTCAGTAGGAAGTGCTATACACACACTGTTGTGATCTCCCCTCGAGAAGAGTTCACAAAATATTAAGTTTCTCAGCCTAGATGGGCGGCGCTCGTTGAGTATCCCTTGTTTATTGAAGTGTGTTAGTTTAATTGTTACGACTTGAATGAACGTACCCATAAGCCTTCAAGGCCTTCGCGCTGGTAAACGTAGAAGTTATTTAGCTTAGCTATTTTAAAGGGTCGCCCATTAAAATTACTGACTCAGAAAAATGTGATTCAATTTGAAATTTTTTGTTAGAAATCCAGGTTTTTTTATGGGTTGCCTCCCGTCTACGGGTGCCTCTTCGATCAAATGTTGAATAATTTAAGAGCAATGTTGGTGTTGAAATGGCCACCGTGAAAGTCAACTCTTCGTGACGTTGTCTGTCTTGTGTTTGGCGCAGCGTTGCCAAACATGTATATATTTGTAGTGACCATGTTTTGCTGAAGAGGTTATGACAGACAAATTAAACAGTAACTCCGAATTGATTTAAGTTGCATTTATTGTGTACTCTAAATGCCTTACTTATAATATTCAACATTGTTTCTGCGCAGTGTAGATATTTGTAATGGCCATGTTTTGCTTTCAGCCGTGGCTATAGATTGGGATTTCAAAGCACGAGTCGCGGACCTTAATTAGCGTGCGATTGTTTGAGTTGATAGTCTTTTAACTCTTCCTCTCTGAAGTCAGGAGGGAGATTAGATATCTAGGAGAGGCGGAAGGCGATTCCCCCCTCCACAGTGGCCAAAGTACTCGCTATTGTGAGCACTAGGTGAGAGAGGTCAATTCCAACTTCCTGTCCAGATCGCCTAAGTGGAACTGCAAGGTCGCCTTTTTTGCACTTCAACCATTGTTACAAGCTGCATCAAAGTCGCTTGACGACATTTGTTTTAGCGACTGGTAATGCGTTCGGGACTGTAAAGAAAGGTGCCCGCTTTCCTCTCGATCTTTGCCACGCTCTCTACCATGCCCCCTTGTCCGAAAGTTTTCTTTATTCTTGACGGACATTGTCAAAGACCCCTTCGGGTGCAGCATTGTTCTCCGGTGCCTTCTGGCTAGGGAGCCTCAGATTCTTTTAATCGCTTTCCTTTTCTTTACAAATTACCATAGCTGGACACATTGTTTGCGGGAATTGTTCCTTTGTTGAATGTACGAATTGAGGAAAACGCCGGTTTGCGGAGGTTTCCTTCTGGGAGCGTTTACCTTGCCGTTTTTACCCATTACTCGCAGAAAACCTAATATTAATTCTTACCTTGATAGAAAAAGGGCCTATGTCCGAATTCACTGATTTTGACTTATGTTCACAACTTTCATCACTTCAAGGTGATGAAAGTTATGATAGAAAAAATACCAAAGGCCTACTTGTGGATGCGTACTGAAAGAATCAAAATATTGGAAAGTACTTTTTGTGTACTCTATTTAAAATTAAGTATTTTTTTTAATCTGCTGTTACTGGCAAAATGGACATTGGCTTTTTTTTTTATCCAGGTACAGAATTTTAACGTCCTCTTCGTTGGCGTGGTGTGGAAGTTCGAAGAGTGGGGTGCCAGCTCAGGTGTTCAACCTCGTCATCTGACCGTGATTCAAAATTACGAGATGTCGGATCTTTCCCTTTGGAATTGATCCCGGACCGTCACCAATAGCCCGTTGTGTTTGCCCATAAGTTTGTAAGATGTCAAGAAATCCTAATACAAGGGTCCTTATTTGCTTCATCGTAAGCCTTAATTATGATTTTATTCGAATTTATCCGATCCTTATTATACCCTCTTTAGTCGTGAGGAAAACACTCCTCACAAATTAAATCGACTTTAAATGGGTCCTTATGGGGTAATGTACCCAGTTGAGGACATTATCCCCATGGGGCTCTGAACATTAGTATGGTGCTGAATGCAGGACTGCCACAGGCGACGTTTTGCTGCTATTACGACTAGAGGTACCTTAAAAGCAAAATCGGTCTCATAAGCTATTTTCAAAATTTTGGCGACCTTTGAAAATTCACCAAAAATCAACGAAAATTTAGCCCTTTCTTAACTAATAGCGGACGAAAAAAATATTTTTCCGATTTTTCTTTAGGGGAAAATTTTCCAAGGGAGTCCAATTTCTAAGATTTGGCGCCAAGCCGTGACAACCATGAAAGAATCACATCGGAATATGGTTACTAGATTGCCATGAAAACCTTGTAAAGATAATATTTTTTAAATTTGGGAATTTATATTTCTTGGTAAGATTTTTAACGTCTCTTGCATACTTAATTAGCATATTTTGTGCTTTAGCCTATTCTTTTTGTATCTAAGCAACTAAAATTGCTACTAAAATAAGGTTTAAGAGAAGACTGCCGCTATTTTTTAGAATTTATGCTACTATTTCACAAGTGCTTTGGCAGCTCTGAATGGGGATAGCATAGATTAATGAATATACTTTAACGTTTTGACGTAAAAACATTATTTTAATGTACCCATCCGGCATACTAGCAGTTATTAGATATATTTAAGGTACTTTGAGATTCGGAAAAGATTAAAGTGCCATTTTTAAATCGAATATTTGAAATATTTTTGAGCAAATAAAATATAAATATTTCTCATCAAGAAATAATTTAAGGACTTAATGAGTGCCCATGGTGTCACGTCCCTAAATGGGTTATGTTCCCAATTGGGGATATTACCCATTTAGGTCTCATGGGTCAACATTAGGACGTAGCTGGAATTATTGCATGCACTATAAGGTTTTGAGAGTAAAAAGCTATTTTAAAATATCTTGGAATGAAGATGTTAAAGAATAAATGCACAGTACAAACATCACAATGGTTTTATAAGTGCTTTTTTCATAATTTTGGTAATGCTTTGGTCCATTTCGAAATTAAATATAAATCTCACTGTTATAATCATAAGCTAAATCTATTAATTTTGTGTGAAAAATGTATAAAGCTCCGAATACTTAGATTCTGTGAAATTTTTGTGATAGTATGTAGGTAGTTGAATTAACGTCGCACTGGAGCAACAAACACAACGTGCCATTATTGATAGTATGAAAGAATGGGATTTGATATGGGCTGACCATATTTTATGAATCCTACAATATCAAGGAAACTAATGTTCCCATAGACGTGGCAAATAATAGAAATCCTGATTGAATGCTTCAATGGAGTTTTTTAAGTAGTAAATACTTTTGAGCTATAATGAAGGAAATTTAAGACCATTTTTCTAAGCATAATTGCTAATTTCAATCAAAGAAATTGTGAAGTATCATTTTTATACTTCATTTTTTGCCAAATTTGTTTACTATTTCATGATAGACGGTAATTTTATTCAGTTTATCGATTATCGCAAAACAAGTTACTTTTTAACAGAATCTTGAAAACTAAAATTGTTTCAGAAGCCTTCTGTTTACAATTTATTTTTAAATTTTCAAGACTTACTACTCTGGATAGACCGAAATGTTTGACGGAACTGTCGACATTGGAAAGTGAATTTCAACACTGAACTGAAAGGCTGAGGTATGTACTAAGCCTGAAAAACAGCTCTTTGAAATTATAAATAACTGAATGAGATTAATTGCCTCAGTGCTCACCGTTTATAAAACCAGCGGTTAATAAAATCAACCGCCTAATATAATCAAAACCCCAGGAATGATTTTAATCAATGCAACATCACAGTAGTCATCGGTTTCTAAAATTAGCTACTTATTTAACATCAATAAATGATTTAATTCAATCCACCAGGAGGGCCATGTCACTAGGAGGCCCTTAAAGTTTTAGTTCCTTGTTTTGGTATCTATTAAAATGAAACGTAAATGTATAAAACAATTTCGTAATATTCCTTATACATTTAATCAATTATTCACCAGGAAAGACGAAATTATGAATTTGCTTTCTTCAGTGACGTAACCATCCCATATCTACATATCACACGACGTTTCTAATGTGGTAAAAAGTTAGTTTCTAGGAACAAGTTTGAATATTTGCCTTTGATGTTATTTATTACTGGATTTCATAAAAAAATAAATTTCTTGAACTGTCGGTTATATAAGAATTCACGGCTGTCATAATCAAATACCATACCAACAAAGTAAAATTTATTGCAACAAAAGATTTTGTAAAGCGATGTGCACTGTATTGTTTTACGCATCGTATAAAAATGGGCCCCAGTTTAATTAACCCTCGTAGCGACAAACTAAACCAATCCGTATGAGGGATTTTCAGTGTAAACAAATAACCAGACGGTCTGCGAAGATTTTACTTCTGTCACAATGCTCTTGCATGATACCTATCGTTGTTACCATAAAATGTAGTTTATCGCCGTTTTGACGTTTGGCATTTTATCTAATTGATATTGACCGATCGACTATCATTAATTCGGAATTCTTTGGAATTTTTATTGACGAAGAGCTGAAATCGTATTTGAAAAACAAGCCAACTTTCGTTCAGGAAACACATCGCAAACTATATCTTTTAGCTTGACAGAAAATGCCTGATACTGTTTTTTTAAATCAATCCCATTCGCAAATTTCAGAAAGAATTTTGTGCCATAAAACAAGTTTGTTTCATATTTAGTATCAGCCAGCGATTTCTTGAGCTCAAACTTTTCGAGATTAATCCCGGACCGTCGCCATGTTCAGAGTAATTTAGCACAAGAAGACCAGCCAGATAAGTAATATACAAGTGCTCTAAGTTCCCTCATCACGCAATTTTGCAGAGAGAGCTTTAGTTTTTTTAAAAAAAATTTATTACAAACTAGTTTGTGCTAGCTTTGCAAAAACTAGATTTTTTTGACTCGTCATGTAGCTTGTTTTTTTGCCACGAGTGTTGATTTGAATTTTATTTTCATGTAAAAACGTATCTGGGAAAAGTTGTGTTCAAAAATAGTATTTTCGAAAACAATTCAAACCAATGCAAATAGTGACGCACTGCCAATTACTGGAGTAATTACTTTTATAAGAACAGTTTTTAAAGGAAAGTTCTCCAGCAAAATTGTGGTGTGGTTGGTAGAACTATATTTTCTGTTACTTCTTGGCTGGCTCCTAGTGGCCTAAGCACTTCAAAAAGTGATTTAAACGAAGAAATATCACCATGTTTTTTAGCGATCATAACAAATGAGACAAGCTTGTTTTATAAGACGAAATTACTTCTGAAACTTGCGTATCAAGGGGATAGTTTCGATAAAACTACGGTTTATAAGTTAATACAAAGTCCTTAAATTCACGACCTACCGTGGCTCAATGGGAGTAGATAGAAAATGAGAGTTCTGGCGCATAAGGGCAGGGAGAGATTGGGAAGGTGATATTTGGGCAGGGGTGATAAGACTGTTCCGGGGATGACGTCATACCACGTGACCGGAGCCAAGTGACAGGAAGTGGGCGTGTCTGAATAACGTGACGTATTGTTTGTTTACATTTTGGACTTGGAATTTTTTTTGTCATCGACTTCATGCAGGCGCTGAGTTGTTTCAAGATGGCGTCGTTTTGTTGGAGTTGCCATGGTGATGAATCACTGGTGGTGCCATCTGGTGGAGAAATTCGAAACCCTATTATTTTTAATTAAAAAGGAGTTTCTTGGATTCGAACCCGGGTCCATAGGATCCGAAGTCAAGCGCGCTATCCGTTAGGCTGTAAGAGAGTTAACTTAAGATGGTGAATTAATGTAGTGTTTCTTTCTCTCTTTTGGACTTGTATTTTTTCTTAGTATTAGGAATGGGTTATTTTTAGAAAATGGTTTGAATAATTGCATGGCGGTTTTAATAAATGATTTTACAAAATAACTGGTGGCGCCATCTAGTGAGGGGTTGAACAAGTAAACGTACCTTTAGTGAAAATAGTATGATATATAAAATAAAATAGATTTACGCGGTTTTCTCAAATTTTAGGCTGAATGATTCGTACCGCCATCTAGTGCTGGAAGAAGTAACAAATAGTTTTAAGAGATTTATTTTATTTTCTAGCTGTAGACTTTTAGCGTGATACTTTAGAATTAACTGGAGAATTTTTTAAAGAAAACAATACTATGAGGGTGGATTCGAACTCAGCAAAAGGTAATCTCGGCCGCCCGTTTTACACAAGCACTTTAACCGTTCGACGACGATCACCTACTTAGTATAATACATATAGAATACTAGCTCGTGAAGAAAGTTTACATCTTAAGGGAGTGAAAGTATGTGTTTTCTTTATTGTGAATACCTTATTGCCCCTGTGAAGAATGAATATGAACATAAAGTTGAATTTACAAGTTTATATCCATAGTCTGTGAATTATATGTAATGACAGGGAAAGTATCAGAATATAGAACTCTCTGGAACTTGTGAGAATATGACTAAGGATTGTTTTGCACGCGTAAGTTAATTAAGATAACAAAAGGAACTGAGTTAAACACAGTCACCGATAGGATACAATCTTAAGTAAATGAGAAGCTTTTAAACACATTGCTATTTAGGAGAATGGTGTTGTTTTCCTGATTGTGAATAAAGCAAATGAATGACATGCTAGAACTACATCACCCAATGAATCACATATGACATGCCCGAACTGGAACTTTCTATAGGGGTTTTAGCTATGAAATAGTGACGAAGGGATTATCTTAATACTCTAGCGTTGGAACTCGGAACATAAGTAATTGAGGCCAACCAATATATGCGAAGATTTTAAGCGTATGAACACTACATGTAAGATAGAATTATAATACGGAAACCTTTTTTATATTTTAATGAATTTATATACAACATGAACTTGAAGAAAATGTGAATGTTTAAGGGTGAATGTTTTGTAGGGAAAATTATTATTACAATTTGAGGGGGAGGACTTTGAGATATGAATAGGATACAAATGCATAACGAAATATGAAACATTACATTTTTAGGTAAATAAGAAGTAACTAACCAAAGATTTATAGTATACATATTATAAGCGACGGCAAGGAACCGTATAAGATTGATAGTATTAGAAGCCTCTGGAACTTGTGAGAATATGACTAAGGATTGTTTTTGCACGTGTAAGTTAATTAAGATAACAGAAGGAACGGAGTTAAACACCGAGTCACAGATAACGATAGAAACTATTTGATAATAAGAGGCTTTTTAAAGCATAGTTGGAGCATCTTGGGTCTTTGAATTACTTTGCATCTTGTTTTGGGGTTTTTCTGCCCTTTTTCACTGTTTTTAAATAAATCATGGATTCTAAGGACATTAGACCTGCAAAGAAAATGCGTGCAGACAAAGAACTGTGTTTGCAGAAATATTGTAAAGATTCTTTATGTTATGAGTATGGCAAACTGTTTACAGATCGTGAAGGCTGGGCATATTTTCGTCGATTGGAAAACGAATTAACGTACTTAAAGAAAGAGGAAACTACTATTGAAATTTATGGTAAAAAATGTACTGTGCCTCGGCAACTTGTAGCATACGGAGACGTAGGAATAAGCTATGCCTTTAGCGGATCTTGTATTGCAGCCAAGCCTTGGTCTCCTTTACTATTGGAAATAAAGGCAGAAGTGGGACGAATAATTGGCACAAGATTTAATTTTGTGTTGGTGAACCGTTATAAAGATGGTAAGGACTGTATAGGTGCCCATAAAGACAATGAGAAGGACTTGGATCTTAATGCATCCATAGCGTCTGTTTCATTTGGACAGAAAAGGCAATTTGTGTTTTCTAGAAAGAACTACAATTCTCTGAAAATTGTTCTGGAAAATGGAAGCTTGCTTGTGATGAAGTATCCAACAAACCAATTTTGGTTTCACAGCTTGCCCCGTGGGAATGCATTATGGCCTAGAATAAACTTAACGTTTCGTAAAATTCTTGTATAAAGCAGCGATAAACCACTTATGTGCCCCCGAACTAGAACTCAGTGTCGTACACTAGACGATATTTGGACAACGTTGCAATTTATCTTTGTCTTTCTGAATAGTATTTTTTTATAAATGCTTATATCTTGTTGTTTTTAAATAAATTTTTTAGCGTGTCTTACCACATATACTGTATTTAGGATTATTTGTTTTTTCATTACATAATTTTATATAAATTGTTTTTAAAATGCAAGATCTGAAATGAAATTTTTCTTTGCTATAAAGATTTATGTTTTTAAGTTAGATGGTTTTACTCAAAAATTAATTATACATTAGATGTTATAGCACATATTTTCAATGCAGAAATTTTGTTTTAAGTATTGTACACACTTAAGTAAGAGTAAGCTTTTGAAAACTTTACAAGACCCGTACTATGAACGTACACATTTTGAATAAGTTGTAATTTATTGAAATCATTTATGCTATAAAATCTAAACCAACTGTTATTTTTTAATTAATCTTTCCTTGCGTATTTTTTAAAATAAATCTTCCTAAATTTCAGTGATTTAATTTTTATTATACAGATTTACAAACTGTTTTTGGATGAAATATAAGGATTTATATTTTTAAAAATTAGATGCTTTTACTCTTAATTATATATTAGATACTATTACACATATTATTATTACATTGAAGATTTTTAAAAAACGTTTAACAATTGAAAATATATATACTTTAAATATTATTACAAACATTTAAATGCAATTTGCTTTTTATTTTTAATTTTACAATTAAGACATTTTTTAAAAGTTTGATTCTTAAAGTGTGTTTTATGCATAGTAAAAAAAAAACAATACTAAAAAAAACATGTAAGAGTAAAAATATTTTATACATTAATTTGAAACTTTGCAAGACCCATACCATGTTTCCTTGCACACTTGAAGTCGTGAAAAATAGTTTATTAAAACCATTTGTCCTTGAAGTTCTAAATTAAATGTCCTTTTTCTTTAATGCTTTTGCAAACCACACATTTTACTAAATATGAACTTCCTTTTATTTGAAACCTTATGCATATTGTGCAGTTTAAATTGCAGAGCAAAATTCCAATACTGTACGAAGCTATAAAGTATTTTACAAGATACTTCATATTGTTCTCTTAATTTACATCTAATTCATTACTACGTTAAAGTGGATAGCATGTGAGTTTTCTGTTTTTAAAAATAATGTGTGCACATCTGTACTGCTAAGCAAATTAACTTTTGCCTTTTCTTGATATTTAATGCATAATCTAAATATTTACGCACACCGCTGATTGTTTTACCCGGAACGGTCTTATCACCCCTGCCCAAATCTTCCCCTCCTACCCAATCTCTCCCTGCCCTTCCTGCCCTTATGCGCCAGAACTCTCATTTTCTATCTACTAATGGGTTTGCTCAATGCGCTAGCAACCTGAGAGTTGTATGCGCCGCGAGTTGGATTCCTCCGAGTGTATTTCTGTCTTCTGTGTCAGTTAAAACTTTCCTTGTGTGTATGTCCATTACTTGATGTTTGTGTTGTGATTGGCGCAGCTGGGCCAAATATGGCCCAGCTGCGCCAATCACAACACAAACATCAAGTAATGGACATACACACAAGGAAAGTTTTGAATCACTTGACTAGTCTAAGGAAACTATTCTCATTTTCGCATGAGACATTTTCTGTCAAGCAAAATATAGGTGGCGGTAGTGTTCCTGCCGCGATGCGTGTTTCCTCTACGTATTCTGAACGCGACGTCACGTGGTTTTGTTTCTCGAATACGGTTTCAGCACTTCGCCAATAAAAATTCCAAAGAATTCCGAATTGATATATGATAGTTGATTGATCAATTTCGATTAGATTAAACGCCAAACGTTGCCAGAACGGCGATAAACTATATTTTACGGTAACCCCGATATGTATCACGCGAGAGTATTTGGATAGCAGAAGTAAAATCTCCGCAGACCGTCTGGTTTGTTTACACTGAAAATCCCTCATAAGGAAAAATATTTTCATTTCCTTAGAAAAAATCGTGATCTAAAAAGTAATATGCAAAATAAATATTGTAAAAATTGGAGGGGCGGTGATACTTTTTTATGTAAAGGGGCGAAGGAGTACGTAAAAGTTTGGAAACTCTTGACTGAATGGTTTATACCTGTTGCAAATCGCGCCTAATTCCGAGTCCCATGTTCATCAATCGAACAAGTGTTCTGAATGAGTCGCGTTGTAAAAACTCCAAACATTTTCTTTGTCAGCTGATATAGATGAATATTGCAATTAAAGGAGAAAATGTGCAGCATGTCAATGCACGGTAGCAAAAGGTAAAAGAGAAAGCAGCGGCCTTGAAAGGAAGTTGACCAGGAGATATACTCGATGCAATTTTCAACCTGACTTTGCAGTCGCTCTCTCGGAAGTTTCATCTGCTCAACCACTATTTCATTCTCGTAGTCGGAGTGAGAGCAGGTGGTATCCCCAAATGGGGCCGTATCTCTCTGTCTTAACCTGGTCAATTGCTGGTTTGGATTCTAACCTTTTTTCGCATGTAAAAGGAGGTATAAAATAAACTGCTCATTATGAACGGGTGTTCGAGCCCAAACTTTAAAAAATATCGATTTTAAGAACGTATTTTATGCTCTTTCAAACAATACTTCGTTTTTGTAGAAGTTTTAAAAATATAAATAAATCCAAGAATGAAACTATTAAGCATAGAATTTAAAAACATAGAAGCAAAATAATATTAGTATTATATTGCTATTAAAAATAATGTAAAATTAACTAGAGAATAGGCAAACTTCTGTTTTTTGTCTTAATTCCTTCATTATATTGATCCTCCTCTTCATTATATTGATAAATGTCTATTGAGTATAAAAAAATAATTTCAATTCGATATCTTCAGTATGCAGAAATCTGAGGAAAAACTTCGAAATTTAAAAAAATAACACTTGATTCTTACAACTCCCCTTCAATTGTCTGATATTTCCCGATGTAAACGACTGATGTCATTAAGCTCTACAATAACTAGCTTTTCATGTGCTTTGTGCGAGGTTTTTGGCGTCTTTAATTTTTGAGGTGGAAATAAGTAGTCTAATGGTTTTGTAAATTTTCGTGTGGACGCAAGAAATGTACAAGATCATTCACATATTTATAATTAAAAATAAATTTCATTATCTGCTTTAACAGCAGCTAATGGTGTTAAAAACTGGTGTCTAGAGTTTGTAAATTGGTTACTAGATACGGCTATTAATAAGAATACAAAATATAGTAAATAGGTCAGAAAGTGTCTTGGGTATTAGACCGAAGTCCGTATCTCATTTGATTCTGAATCAAACGTAACCCACTTTTTCGATTGAAGCTAAGAATATATTGTAATCAATAGTCATTATAAAATACGCGATGTCAAAGTACGACACCGAGTAAAAATCTAGTCCACTATATTGAGGCGGCCTTCTAACTTTCTAAAATGCCAGTTCAACAAGAAAGTGAGCTCACTGCTGCAGCTAATGGTTCTAAAAACTCTTGTTACTCCGCTTTGTAAATTGGTTACGAAATGCCTCTAGTATTGATTGAATACTAGTAAATAGTCAGAAACTCCTGTTTTAGACCGAATCGATGTTCCGTCATTTGACAAAGGTTTAAACGTAACCCACTTTTTCGATTGAAGCTAAGAATATGGTAAAATTCTATCTCAAAGTGCGACACAGAATCGAAATCTCGTCCACTAAATTGAGGCGACCTTCTAACTTTCTACATGCTAGTTCAACAAGAAAGTGCGCTCACTGTGTTGCTGCTAATGGTTTTAAAAACTCCGGTTACTCGGCTTTGTAAATTGGTTACGAAATGCCGCGGTTGGTGTCTTGAATTGGAATTTTTTGATTGCGAATGAGAGGGAAAAGCGACTGACCTTGATTCTGTGTTCATTCATTAGTTGGCTTGCCGTATATGGCGTCAGTAATTTAGGTCATTGGCCTTACAACGAAGTGACACATTTCGGCCAGCATTGTTAGCGCTCGCTGCTTCCACTCTCTCTGATGTCTCAAATTGTCCTTTTAACTACATCCTGTTAACGTGACTCTTGGCATTAGGTTGGCCACTTCCGACCAGATCGCTTTAACTGGATCAACCGTCTGCTGGGGATGCATCCCTTGCCAACACTTCCTCGTTAGCTGATTTCATTAGGGTTCCAGGGTCGACTTTGTGACGTGCATTTCTCTGGAAGCAGTATTTTCGGGGTGCGGGGTTTTCAGTGCTTGACTCAATATGGTCATTCTCTGCCGTCTTCCTTTTGGTATTAACCACGGTTCGTTTGGAAATTGCCATTGAAATGTTTTTTAAAATCAAATTAGTATTTTCGGAATTCGAGGAGCGCGGTTTTCAGGAGCACGGCGGGGTATGACTCAATACAGTCATTTCCTGCCGTGATCCTTTTAGTATTAACCAAGATTCGTTCGTAAATTATTCGTCATCTGACCTTGATTCGACGTTAATTCAACCACGTTACCTACCGTTCGGATATTATCGTTGAAATTTTTTAAAGATCTTTGGAAACGGTATTTTCTATCAGCAGTCGTTAGTCAAATTTTGACGTTATTTTTAACTTTTCTAATTTTTTGACTAAAATTCCGACCAATCAAGCGTTTATTCTTCCTTCTAAATACGTACTTTTAAAGGGTAGGTAGATAATTTTGGTTTTATGGTGCAACGTCCCAAAAGCGGACAAGCTGCACTCTACTTTTAAAGGGACACAGTACCTTTTGAACAATTATTTCTGATTTTACATTTACAAAGAATTTAGTCTACCTTATTCAAGTGCACATGAAATATATATACATTACTAAAGAAAAAATGTTTATGTAAACAATAATTGAAAATTTTAAGTTAAAAATATTTCAATATTCCTACTGCAAACTTCTGTTTAATTATCATTTCTTACATTGACGTGATGTGGAAGTTTGGAGAGTGGGGTGCCAGCTCAGGTTTTGGCCTCGTAATATGACCATGGTTCAAAATAACGAGGCGTTGCCGTTGAGTCTTTCCCTTCGGCATTTATCCCGGACCGTCGCCAATAACTCGTTGTGTTGCTCCAGTGCGACGTTAATTCAACTACTTACCACGACATTTCCCATCTGGAAAATCGCAGCTATTCTTTCGTATTCCTTACTGAATGAGCCACTTTTCGAAATTTTCAGACTAGCATCAGTTTAATAATATCACTAATAGTTTCCGCATTGTAAATAAGTTGTATGGAAAAAAGTTTCAATATTTTCAGAGATACGAAACAAATTGATGTGCCAAGCCGTAATAAGATCTTCGGCTTTGTTTTAAGCATCCCAGGTTCAATTGCCGTATTAAGAGTTTTTTCACTGATGAGCAATAGATGGTAATGGAAATTAACTTCGCACTGGAGCAACACGCGGGCTATTGGCGACGGGCCTCATCATCTGACCGTTCAAAATCATGAGGTATCGTCCTCGGATCTTTCTCTTCGGGAATGACCCGGACTGTCGCCAATAGCCCGTTGTGTTGCTCTAGTGCGACGTAAATTCATCTACATACTACCTCTCATGCATACGGCCTCCTGCAATCGTATTACTATTCAGAAAAGAAAGCGCAATAAAATGATCTAACCTTCTCGGCCTTATCCTATTAAAATATTCAATGGATGTATAAATTATAATTTAAATGAATATTTATTTTCGCAGCATTTACTCTACGAGTTATCAATTGATTGAATTTGTTTCGGACAGACCGGCATTAGCCTCATTTGCTCCAGTTCCCAGACAGTCGCCCTCAGGAACACGTCTTTAGGTGTGTACGGGCATCGTAACGTCGAAGTACGAGAGTTTTAGATGAGTACGGGCATCACAACGTCGAAGTACGAGAGAGCTGCCCTTCTCTTCTGTTTTACCTTTGCCTATCCTTGGGGCCGTCGTGGCTCAGTGGATATGCCCACTGTGCCAGCAACCTTCGAGCTGTAGGCGGTACAGGTTCGATTCCTGTCAGGTGCATTCCTCCCTGGGTGTATTTCCCTCTTCTGTGTCAGTAAAACTTTCATTGTGTGTCTGTATTACTTGATATTGTATGTCTTGTGTCTGGCGCAGCATAGCAAAATATGGCCATTGTGCCATAAAAACCCCAGCAAACCAACCTTGCCTACTCTTCTGCTTTTTCTCCTCCCTCTTTGTCTTGTGTTTGGCGTTTAAAATATTCAGTGGATATATAAATTATAATTTAAATAGATATTTATTTTGAACATTTTTTTACTTTAAGAGTTATGAATCGATTTAATTACGGAAACTTGTGTACAGACCGGCAGTAGCCAGCCTCATTTGCCCCAGTTCCCAAAAAGTCCAGTTTCACCTCTGAATCCACGAATGCTTGACATAATCTCAGCCCTATTCTATTAAAATATTCAGTGGATGTATAATTTCAATGGGTGTTTATTTTTAGCATTTTCTCTAAGCGTTATCAATTGGTTTAAGTTGTTTTGGACAGAGACCGGCATTAGCCTCGTTTGCCCTAGTTCCCAAAACGTCCAGCTTCGCCTCCGACAACAAATAATTTTCCCCCGAGCTGCAAAAATCGCATCGATAGGTCTCCCGATATCGATGTCGTCCTGCATATCATCATCGTTATGCAAAACCTTGCTTACCTAGGAAAAACTGCAGCGATAACAGACCTGAGGACTCGGAGCAGTGGCCTTTCCACCAGCTCTTATCAGCTGTAGGTAAGTGCACGAGTTTACAGCTCGCGTTTTATCAGCAATCGCGTTACTCTTCAAAATAACCTTGTGGAATATCGTAAGCTCAAGGATTATATATATTTATTCCGCCGACAAAACTCACTATCGCGACCTGTTCCCGCCACAAACATCACTTCCCCGATTCTGGGCTCCTAATCTCACCACAGACAGTGGGATTTGTTGCTGCGCATCTGGAACTCCGTTTTGGCACTCTCCAGAAACCACGAGGAAGGTTTTCTCTGAACCCAAACACCAGGGAGGAAAGAAAGCCAATGACATCTTTTTTCGCAGAATTAAAGAAACTATTTCTAGTACACCTGAAACTGTTCTTTTCCTCACCCGAGGTCTCGAAAGTTGGAGGAAATGTCGCTGAGGTACACTTAATGGCGCGCGAAAGCGCATCAGCCACCCCCTAAACAATGGAAAAATTTTCTGATTTGAAAATTGACATCGACTTGAAAACATTGTCAGCTTGTGTTTAGTAGATTTTGGAGATTATTTCTAGTACACCTGAAATTGTTTTCCTTACCCGAGGTCTCGGAAGTTGGAGGGAATGTCGCTGAGGTACACTTAACCAATGGCGCGCTCAATAGCATCAGCCACCCTATAAGCAACGCAAAAATTTTCTGATTTAAAATTGTATCGTCTTGAAATCATTGTCAATTGGTGTTTAGTACATTTGCTAAAAAAATTCTTCACCAATCTCGGTGGAAAGTTGGGATTTATGACGGACGAATTCAGAAGATCCTGTGGGAGTAATATACTCCAACTGGGAGTATATTAGTTGGAGACATCGCCCCATGGGAACCCATTTTTCAAAATAAACAACATATTTCTTTTATTTCTGAATGAAAATACCTTAAATAGCCAAAAAAATAATTTTTTGAGTGGAATGTTTCTCGGGACTGATGAGGTTAAGTACGTGCTACTGTATTGATTTTCGTGCATGATTTTGTTGTCAGTGCCCATATAGGAGGGCGTTAGTACCTGAACTAGAGTTTGACCTGTGCGTGTGAACGTTTTTGTTCTATTAACGTAAGTGAAACGTTTTTCGTATTGCATTGTGAAAGTAAATTAAACATTTTTTATGCTGTACTGTGTAATCTGATCTGACCCATGAGGATTATGTACCCATTTGTGACATCCCCCATGGGAATGCATTTTTTTAAAAATAACACATTTTAGATGGAACGATTTGCCATTTGAACTGGTTTTGAGCCCCATCACCTAAACTGGTGCCGTGATTCAAAATTCGTGTTGTAATCGGATCTTTCCCTTTGGGATTTATCCCGAAACGTCACCAATAGCCCGTTGTGTTGCTCCAGTGTGACGTTAATTAAAATACCTACCTACCTAAACTGGCTTTTTTCTCTAACAGGTAAATTTTTGTCAACCTCCACTCCTTTGGAGTATAGCTTTTTGTTCTTGTACACTTAAAAGCTTTTTCCTCTGATAAGTACAATTTTCTTAACCCTCACTATATCGCTTCCTTGGTATATCGCGTTTTCGTTCTGCTGTTAGCGCGATGTATCCAAAGGTTACTGAATAGCCCGTTGTGTTGCTTCAGTGCGACTTTTATAACTACTTAGCAACCCAAAAGTTACTGTATTAAGGCTCATTTACACTTGAACGTCAATCCGCATTCGGATGCGTCGAACCAATAAACGAGAACAGGAAAGATCAAACCTGTCAACCATTCCCGCTTTCGTTGCTCATTGGTTCGACGGATCCGGAAACGGAGAGTGGATTTGGATTGACGCACAAGTGTAAATGAGCCTTTAGGGTCTGAAATCTTTGGTAGTCATCCCAATCGTCCTTGACCAAACCTAGAATTTTAGTCCTGCAGATATATTCTAATTTGTTGTGTCGTTGAATTTGGAAAACATGACGGGTTTTCAAACCTGTACTTCCTGTTGAGAGCCTCTACCAAATCTGCTTTGCGCTTCTCTGCTTTTACGGGGTAAAATATCACTACATTGTCAGAACAATGGGTTTCGTTACCGAAATAAACATTCCCAAACAGCAATTGTATCCGCGAAATCCAAACCTCGCCCAGCTGTTAATATTGTATTTCTTCAAACAATTCATCGAATCGATTCTAGTGAATCGCATTTTAACGAAAACGACTCGGAAGTTAAATATCACCACAGTTTCAGTAAAATATTAATCGGTTCGGTTCATTTTCTCATCTAATTAGGTGGTTTTAAGGAAAATGTTGAATCGGTGACTAAACCTAATTTTGATGTGCAGGATTCAAATATCTGAACATTCTACCGATCTGGCCCTCGGTTCAACCGACTGCGGGTTCGTATCCCGGTTACGGCATTGATGTCCGTACTGGTTCGTCATCCACATTAAACCTCCGGTCTAATTATCCTTCGTGTAGCAAAACTTGACCATAGAGCGACAAAGCAAAACATTTCGAACTCTCACCACTAGAGATGAGCAGAATCGAGTACTTTTTGTAATCAAATACTTGATATTCGATTACTTTCAAGTATTATAAGTATCAGTACAATATATAGAATAAGAATTTGCATGTTTCTTAGTCCTAATCTATAAGGATTTGTCCACTGATGCTGCAGAACTATTTTTATGTTGTGCAAATTTAAAAAACCAACTAATCTATTGCTACAGTTACCATTAGGTCCAACTTAATTTGCTCTAAGCTGCTTTGATTTCTCTGATCAGTTCATTTATTGCTCATCTGAAAAACTCAGTATGGGCGACCTTTTTCTGTTTTCATCCCACTACTCTGTTCCCCAATGTCTTTTTTTTCATGACATTTTTTACTTGACTCTTGTGTTTGGCATCGACCTTCTAATGAAATAGACAGAGCATGTTGGTGGAGTCGTTGTCGTAAGATCTCTGAAGGGTAAATTACGTGGGCTTAGGAATCGACTTAGCCGATTGGCTATCGAAATGCAGATCAGTGTTTTTGATCATGGTGTATAACTTTAGCCAATCAATAATTGAGGATTCATGCTTTTACCCACAACCACATGACAGATCTTCAAGCCGAACGACCGGGAAAATAGCCATGCTGCTCGCACATGCTCCGTCTATTTCATTAGAAGGTCGATGGTGTTTTTCGCAGCTTGACCAAATATGGTCCCTGCGCCATAAAACGCCAAAACAACCAACCCATCTTGATATGGGCATTTGAGCTTGGGATGCTTAAAACAAAGCCTAAGGTCTTATTAAGGTTTGCTATCAATTTGTTGCGGAAATCACTGAAAATATTGAACCAACTTTGTTCTATAGTTCCTGTTTACAATCCTGAAACGGATTTTCCGTTATCGATTAGTGTATACTAAACCTTCTGTCGATGTGATTGGATGAGTACCTCTAAGTCTAAAGTGTCGATATTTGATCTTTCCCTTACGGATTGATCCCGGACCGTCGCCAATAGCCCGTTGTATTGCTCCAGTACAACGTTAATTAACTACCTACCTAAACTGTTGGTAATAATGGCAGTTTATATCGGAATGTAATTGGCGGGAATAGCATACAATTTGAAATTTGCTATCTCGTTTGTGAATGAAGTATACGGGTTGGTTAGGGGTTTTATGGCGCAAGGGTCATATTTGGCCACGCTGCGGCAAACACAAAACAACGAGGGTAGAAAAGAAGCAGAAGGGTAGGCGAGTGAAACATACGGGAGAAATAGAATGTCAATGCGGGAGCCGGGAGGATCAAAATAAAATTAGCTCTGATAGGGGAGTTTCCGTAAAACACGGGAGAGTTGGTCACTTTCTGGCAATGTTTCCACACAATTATCTCAATCTTGTAACAGCGTTACTCGCTAGAGTTTATTTTACACTCGTCTAAATGACCTTTATTTGCTATTTAAATCACTAATGAACACTTGAAGGTAGATCGCAAATTCGGCGAGTTCTTCCAAAAATAGCTCATTTTAGTTCCTTGAGTGAAGTCAGTTGCTGAATCAAAAAGGCTTGTTTCCATGTGGACCCCGAAAATAGCTGAGCAATTTCGTCCCACCAAACCTCAGAATGCCGTCACTAAAAGAATCCATCTCTATAAAGGAGGAAAAAGTCGAAGAGAGAAATTCGCTAAACCCAGCTGTCCACAGCGAGCTTCGTTTTTAGTCCGCCCAAACGTTCGGTTTTTCTTGCGTTTTTCCCTTCCTCGCTTCCGGTGGTTTGATTTATTGGAGAAAAGCAAATATACTTTGCCCATTTTTATGCGAAAATAAACGCATTCTAGCTGTTGGAGTTCGGAATAACCTGGCCTGCCCAACCCAAAACCGGGCCACCTTGGCGAGGTACAATTTTCTGCATATTAAAAGTTTTTGAAAATAACATCCGAAGATTTTTATGTTAAACTTGTTTCATTCTTATTCGCGTGTCTTGTAATTGAAAGGCTTCGGGCAGTATAAGCTACACGGGATGCGGGAGTCACAAATGTAATTCCTAAACTTTATTCAAATAATTTCCCCACAGCTTCACGCATACTGAATACTACGTTTGTGATTTGAAATAAAACAGCAGGTATTAGATTAATCAATCTTTTCAGTGTCAAGAACATCCGTCATTCGAAAAAATGATTTTATCGGCTATTTAAGGTACTTTAAGGCTCAGAAATAATAAAAGAAACGTTTATTTATATAATTTTTTTGTTGAAAAAATGGGTTACCATTGGGAAATGTCACCAAATGGGTACGTTACCCTACGGGTCTTCTGAATATGTCATGAATCCTCAACCTTTCTTCCGAAATTGATGCAGAATTTATTTAGCAAATCTACTATACACCAATAGCCGACCAATCGGTCTTATGGTCAGGGTGCTGGCTTCTGGATGGATATAAAAAATTTATTTTATTATTTAATAAAATGGGGTCTGATGGGGTAATGTACCCAGTTGGGGTATTGTCCCCTTGGTGCTGAATGGGGAGAATGTACTTTAACGTTTTAAAAGTAAAAAATTATTTTAATGTACCCACCGGTTACTAGCAGGTATTGCATAAATTAATCTCTTCAGTCCCGGGAAAAATCTTCTGAACAAGAATTTTACCGGCTGTTAAAGGTACTTTGAGACTCAGAAAAGATTAAATTGAAACATTTCTTGAGCAGATCAAGTATCAATATTTCTCACCAGGAAATAGTGACACATCCAAATTAAATTAATTCAAAAATTGGAAACAATATTTTTTCAGAGTAAAATATTTTTCTTTAGAAAGCTTTAAAATACATTGAGACTGAGCCGGAAAAACATTTGAAATATTTTACTGACATCAAATATCAATATATCTCTCACCAAGAAATAAAATGATATATCCAAATTGATGAATTAATTCAAAAATTGGAAACACTTTTTTTTCAGATTTAAAATTTTTTTCAGAAAGTTTTAAGGCCGGAAAATTTGAGATTGAGCTGGAAAAATATTTGAAATATTTTTCGGCACATCAAATATCACTATTTCTCACCAAGAAAGTGATATTTCAAAATTTATGAAAATTAACTCAAAATGGGAAATTGGTGTTTATAAATTGAAGGGCTTTGGGAAATATAATGATAAATCCCACTTCAAATTTTTCCGGTGAGCAATTTTCAAGTTTAAAAAAGTAGTAGTTTTTCAGTAGGTCATGTTATCTTTAAACTTTCAAGTAATAGGCACTCATTCAAACAATCAGAAAATCTTTTGATTCTCATATATTTTGTTTTTACTTTTTTCATTACGGAACTTGTATTCTGAATAGTCACTGTTGCCTGGAGCCCTTCTATTGTACCAGTGAGTTTACTTTTTGTGATCAGTAATCAGGCCTTCCTCCGTTGAGTTCCAGTGCTGTGGACTAATTGAAACCCAAATGTGAAACTGACGTAGTATATCTCCTGAGAGCCAGTACTACTGAGTACTGGTTCCGAATGACCTTGAATGACTTTACGGAGCTCGGGGCCTTGGTTGGCTGGGATATCCCAAGGTTAATGGAACATTAACAGGTTGTCCATTCAACGCTTCTCCAGCTGTGACGTCAGCGGTAGTTTGCAGCTCGATAGGTACTTATGTGTACAATCATTAACGTCACTCCGTCCCCTATTGAAGGGGTCGCGGGCACCTAGGTCCAGTATGGGGAGACAAGTTCCCCCGGAAGTGTTGGAAACCGATAAAACAACCGTTATTAAATTGATTAACGGTCTATTAAATTGATAATTTACGGGGTAATATGAAGGTATGCTGGAGAAAATATTCACTAACAACCTTCTCGCGTAATCGCTTATATAACTGATATAAAATGTATTTTCTAGAAATATGATTTGAAAATTTTTGCTCCGGAGTGGCTTTTTAAAAGATTTTTTGAAACAATTTGATACTTCGTATAAAAAGGGATACTCGAAATTATTTATACGGGTATTTCTTGAAAACATTAGTGAATACACTTGTGAAAGTTTTTAACTAAATCGTTGAAATGAAATACATTTTACACAATTTAAGCCACTTCACCATCCGTACGGCACACCAGTGCCGTTCTTGCGGTACACTGGTTGAAAATCGCTGAGATAGATTAAGATACGTCACCTTTATGCTTATTTAATCCGATGCTTTCACCCTCCCAGTTATTTCGACGAGATATCGCGCCCATCAAGATCTGACCAATTTTGCTAATGACGAGATATCTCGTCATCAAGATCTGTTCGGTCTTTTTTCTAATTCAGATATTGGCGATTTTTTTATGATGAGATCAAGATGTAGTCAGCTTTTTCTAATGACGAGATACCTCGTCCATCAACATCTGCTCAGTTTTGCTAATGACGAGATACCTCGTCGAGACGATCACCAGAAGGGTTAAAATGATACTTGTGATGAAATATAAGATATGAAAACGTTTAGTGAAATTTTAATGAGGTCTTCATTTGACATAAGAAATTTTTTATTTCTAACTTTGGTTCCTCCGAAATGAGATCCTGTACTCTACTTACTGCCAGTGACTGTAGCTACGGAGGATAGTTTGGGTCTTACGGTCCAACTTTGAATACGCCATTGCCCCTCTGCATGGTCTTGTCCTTCATTTGATCTTTGGCCAACTTTCGAAATGGAATCCTGCCTACTGCCAGTGGCGTAGTCACGAGGGAGAGTTAGGATCCCAGAACTCCTCTTTGGATACGTCACTGCCCTTTGTATTGTCTAGTCCAGTGGTCGCCAAAGTGGTGGATATGACATTGTTAGGGGTCGATTCGGGCTCAAGGGTCGATAGAAAAATATAAGACGTCATTGTACGGGTAATATTTAATTTGGTTAACTTGGATTCCTGAATGAACACAATCAAGAGTGAATCGTGGGAACAGTGACATGAATATGACCTGTAAGATGGTGCAAGGTCATGGAAATAGTTACGGCGGTCAATCAAATATTGTTAATCTTGTCAATCAAGTGTTGCTAATCTTGTCAAGAGTCACACCTTCACATTGACAACGTTAGTAAATTTTATACTAAATTAACAAATCTTATTTTCATATATATGACGAAGATTGTATTGTTATTTTGGTATCTAAATTATATTTTATATTATTTATCCCTTCTATCTAATATGTAATGTAATGTAATGAAGGACGTCAAAAACAAATACGTATCCCTTTGACGTTTAAGCCAATATAATAATATATACTATATTATACATACAATAAACACCAACTATAAAATAAACAATCTAAAAACTCACATAATCGTCTCTTTTGCTTGTCCTATTATAATTAATAGCCCGTTGTGTTGCTCCAGTGTGACGTTAATTGAAATACCACCCCCACCCACCCCCTATTATAATTACGCAATAGTAAAATAGAGGGAGTCGATAAAAAGTTATACTCTTGAAGGGGTCGACGGTCAAAGAAATTGGGCGACCCCTGGTCTAGTTCTTCATTTGACATAAAAATTACGTTTCCAACTCTGACCACCCTCCGAAATGAAATCCTGTTGCGTTACTGACAGTGGCGTAGTCACATTCAGACAGGGACATTTAGGATCCCAGAACCCTTTGGATACGCCACTTCCCTTTGAGATTCTAGTCCTTCATTTGACATGAAAATTATGTTTCCAACTTCGGGTACCCTACGAGATGAAATCCCGTTTACTCTTCTGTCAGTGGCGTAGTCACGTGGTATAGTTGGGGTCCCGGAACCCCCATTGGATACGCCACTGCCCCTTGGTCTTGTCCATCATTTGACCCTAAAAATGTTTCCAACTTTGGGTTCCCTCCGAAATCAAATACCGTCTAAACTACTGTCAGTGGCTTAGTCACGAAGGATATTTGGGGTCCCAGTAACCCGTTTAGATACGCCACTGCCCGCATTGTTTTTCATTTGACATACAAATTATGTTTCCAACTTTGAGCATCCTCCGGGGAGGCCGTGGTAATCCAGTTGGAAGAGTAGCAGATTAGCAACCGGAGGGTTGCGAGATCGGAACTCGATCCATCCTAGAACCGTAGTGTGCCTGAAGACAGGTGCTCTTTAAATCGGTGGTGGGTTCAAATGTCCGCGTTGGAGAGGTGTGTAAGTTTGGAGGGTGGGGTGCCACTACAGGTGTTGACCTCGTCATCTGACCGTGGTTCAAAATTACGAGATGTCCTCGGATCTTTCCCTTCGGGATTGATCTCGAACTGTCGCCATAGCCACGTTGCGTTGCTCCAGTGCGACGTTAATTCTCTTCGAAAGGAAATCCTGTCTCCGCTACTGGGAATGAAGGATTTAACTGGCGATGTTTTCAACCGAAATTGTCCCTTTCTCTAGTGATCGTAGTGTGTCCCTTTCCCAAAGCGGTGACGTCAGGCGGTGAAAAAGTACGACCGGTTTTTTCCGTTAGTACACACTCTTCTCTCCTGTACTTTATTCTATCAACCTTTGAATGTATCCACCCTTTGGAGCTCACACACATCCACACCATTGATGGAACTCCCGCCGCCAACTGGCGCCCTTTGCAAGGGATCACTCGGAGCCGCTGGTAGTCCTGCCTGCTATTTAATTCTGTATTAAAAGACAAAACGGGGCTTGAGAATACGTCAGGGATGCACAAACCGCGGGCCTCATGCGGCCCTGCGTTGATTAGTGTTATTTTAACTTTAACAAATCGCACGATAGGTAATTTAGGTTAAAACTTCTAGGTAATGCATTAAAATGCGCAAGCCTCTTGGATCAATATGGGGCCGTCGTGGCTCAGCAGGTATGCCCACTGCTCTAGCAACCTTCGAGTTGTAGGCGGCGCAGGTTCGATTCCTGTCAGGTGCATTACTCCCGGGGTGCATTTCACTCTTCTGTGTCACTAAAACTTTCATTGTGTATGTCTATTACTTGATATTGTATGTCTTGTGTCCGGCGCAGCATGGCCAAATATGGCCCTTGCGCCATAAAGCCCCCAAAACAACCAACCCTGCAATACGTGATGCCATTTCCATAATAACCTGGTTTTTACCGTCAAAAAGAAAAGAATGGCAAACTGTTTGACAATAACTGTTAACGGTTATTGCTCGCGATTAAATTTAGTTATTTGATGTGAAGTTTTGCATTAACAGCTTGTGTTGTTGCCTGCGAAAATTGATTTGTTACTTAACTTTGAAGGCAAAAGAATGTTTAAATATCGGTAAATTGTCGATATTTTTGTGTGCAGATCATCCAAAACATTCTCTAGACAAACGCTGAAGAGGAAATGAGCATTTTTTGCTCATGGGAATACTGAAGCGCTCATGAACTGGACATTGGCACTAGTGGACTAGTCACAAACACATGATCTCTCTCTCTCTCTCTCTCTCTCTCTCCTCTCTCTCTCTCTCTCTCTCTCTCTCTTGTCCTGCCCATTTAGAAAAGAAAATATCCATTGGCTGATGATTACTTTACGTTGTCTGTCGTATGTTTGGCTCAGCTTGGCCAAATTTGGCCCTTGCTCCATAAAACTCAACCAACCATCGGTGCAGGTTCAATTCTTCCCTCGGTGTATTTCTCTCTTTTTATCAGTAAAGCTTTCCTTGTGTGTCCATTACTTAATATTGTCCGTCTTGTTGCAGTTGATTGAGTCGCGGATTAACAACCGGAGAGTTGCGAGTTCGAAACTCTGCAACCAACCTCGAGATTTAAAAGGGTACCCAACGGATATTAGATTAATTCATTTCTTCAGTTCTCTCTCTCTCGAGCAAAAAGACGTGAGACTAGGAAAACATTAAATTTTTTTAGATTCCTATTGGGGTAATGACCCATTTGGGAACATTTCTCCCATGGATCATAACATTGGGATATAGCTTAATAAGGACAGGAATTTATGAATAGCGTTTTCAAGGGGAAAAGTTATTCTTTTTATGTACTCAAACGGGTACTCCGGAAATGAAGAGGCTGAACCGATAATCCCCAATTTATTGAAGGTAAAAAGTTATTGTAATGTACCAGCAGGTATTAATCTCTTCAGTTCCGAGGAAAAAACTCTTGAACCAAAAAAATTTCGTCTATTTAAGGTACTTGAGACTCGGGAAGAGATTAAAACAATTTATTTTAATTTTTGATGAAATGGGTCCCTTTTGGAGTAATGTTCTCAAATGAGAATTTTGCGCATTTGGGAACAACTTCAATAGGAACCCACTTTTTCAAAAATTTATTTGAATTTAGGGGATAGAAATTCTCAAGGGGTAAATTCTTTTAATGTACTCCACAGGACTGAAGAGGTTGAACTGATAATTCCCGATATATTGACTGAAAAAAAGTTTAACGTTCCCAGCTAGTACCAGCAGGTAATAACTATTCTTTAATTAATTTTTTTTGGATGTTTAAGGTACCTGAGACTCGGATGAAATTTAAAAAATTATTTTTATTTTTGATAAAATGGGTTCCTATTGGGGTAATGCTCCCAAATGAGAACATTCCCCTATCGGAACCTACTTTTTCAAAAATTATGAATTCAGATTAGGAATTTTCAAAAGGGTTAAGTTCTTTTAATATACTCCTGGAATGAAAAGGTTGAACCGATAATCCCCATTATAAAAGTCCCGCAGGTCCCTTCAGTCGGTGGGCCCCTGGACAACTGCCCATGCGTTAAGACGGTACTAACTAGGTGTGGTCCTTGAGGCATAATCGGTCAAGGTAGATGCGGCTTTTGCAAATGCATGCAGCGTATCACCTGCTTCCTGTCCAGTTTTGAATGAGGCGGCAGTTCTCACGCTGTGACATTGAGAAGGACAGTCTCTTCTCGCACTCCAGTTGTGGCTGAAGATGCCATTAGTTACGATCCAAAAGCCACTTCAATGAGGCGAGACCCCTTCCTGGAAGCTTTCTACGACGGTAATTTAAAATTCCGCGAAAAAGTGCGAGATCTGGTTGACTGCTGAAATTTGAGACTTGAATAATTTATTTTGCGATTCCACTGTCGGTAGGTTTGTTTATTTTCGCAAATGGTTTATGTGGGCTGTTTGTGTCTACGGGAGTTTTGGAAGAACGCTGGAGTACATTCGCGTTTAGGACCTTTTAACAGAGCATGGACGTATTCAGAGGGAAAGGTCTTGATATTGCAAAAATAAATGCTGAAGTTAGCTCGATCGATGTCCATTGTTAAGCCCATAAGTAGAAAAATTGTGGTACAGATTTGAAAATATTCAAGTACATTTGCAAGCGAATACTGATTTAGTAATTCTGTTGATTTAGATGTACATTATGATTCGAGTATTTTGCTTTAGCTACCACATAAGATATAATATAAAATTTTCATACTGCAAACTTAACTAAATCAAGAGAAAAACGAAAGATTTTTGTTCAACACGATAATGTTATTATTAGATCGGGATTGGAATACGGATTTGTATTGTGGAATCCTTGTTATGATTGCCATAACTTGGATATTGAAAGAATACAGAATGAAATTTGAGATATTTATTTTAAGAATTATGAATCTTCGAGTGTAAGATTCTTCTGAATTGCGAAATCATGTCAGTTTCATTGCTTTGAAGCTAGACATTGCTTTAACAAAATGTTTTTACAACCTCCTACATAACAAAATTGATTCGCCCTTTTCAGTTTCTTGTACTGACTTGTACCCAAGTATGTCACTAGGAACTAAATTATTTCTTGTCAGACCTTTAAAAAGAATGCAATAATTTTTTAAATTGTATAATCTTTGTCGGAGGTTGATATGTTTTTTAATTTCAATTCAATAAGTTTTCTGCTTTGAAGTGTTTTGTTTGATTTCTTATCTACCATGTTTTTTTTCTTGTATTTTTTGGATCATCTATTTCTTGTTCTCTGTACATTTGTATGTTTCTGTGGAGAAACAAGTTTTTGTACAGAACCCCATTTGTTGATTTATTTTAAATATAAATAAATCAACAAATAACCGATAAAATAATTTTTTTCAGTTGAGGGATGTACTTGAGACGAAAAAATTAATTAATACAATACCTGCTGTTTTATTTCAAATCACAAACGTATTTGTAAAAATATGTTTCCGCTGTTCCGGAAAAATAATGACGCAACTGCAAATCATCAATTTATCCAGAAAAGAAAACTAAGAATAAGGTTTACGATTAATATTCATTTCAACATGTAAGAATGTTTAATGATAATGAAAGTGGAGTTATTAACTCTCCAAAAGTGGTTTCGACGAGATATCTCGTTCATCAAGATCTGACCAATTTTGCTAATGACGAGATATCTCGTCATCAAGATATTGCCGATTTTTTACGATAAAGATATCAAGATCTGGTAAGTTTTTTCTAATGACGAGATATCTCGTCCTTCAGGATCTGGTCAGTTTTCTTCTAATGACGAAATACCTCGTCGAGACAATCACCAGGAGAGTTATAGCATATTATGTTATCTTTACATAATGCCCCTCATGCAGGAAAATCTTGAAAATTCACCCCAGTTTCTCAGTTGCGTTAGTTCTGGGACAGGTAATAAAAATAAAAATTAAAGAGCCCAAGAAAGTTAGGAAGAGATCAAGGGGCCCCTACAGTCCCCTTCTGACTATGCCACTGCTGCTCAGATGCTTTCCATAAAAAAGTTAATGCCTTTCTATGTCAGTTTGGAAAAACTTTCACTCAGCGTGCGTGAAGTTTGTGGAAATTATTTGAATAAAGTTTTGGAAACACATTTGATCCGCATCCCAAGAAGCTTGCCAAGAGACTGGTGTAACTCGATTCCCCGTCGCCGTGTGTACGAAAACATCGGAAGTGCATCACACATGGACATCATCTTCCGATTTTCAAGGCCTCCCTCGGAGGGCTTTTGCTTGCTTGCGTCAAACTCTGCAGGATGAATCTTGCGCCACTTTTCAAAACGCTTTCCTATTCCGCGGTAGTATTTGAAGTAAGGACGTACTTATTAAAGTTTCCCAGTGGGAAATATAGGAAGGGCGCCCCATCCGAATGTGGTTACTTATTTTGATGTCTAGCAATGTTAAATTAAATATCCAACCTCAGAGTGCTTTCCTCGCTTTATACTGCAGGATGATTCTTGCGCGACATTTGTAAATGCTTTCCAATTTTGCGGTAATATTTGAAGGAATGTGATGTACTTAGTTTCCTAGTGACGTATCGAGTTTCCTCCGAAAGTGTTGGTTCTTATTTTAATGTCTTTTTAATACAAATGAAATATTTAAAATACAACCTCGGAGATCCTTACTTCAATCGGCAGACTGATTCTTGCGTGACTTTTCAAAACGCTTTCCAATTTTATTTGTAGTAATGTGATACTTATTAGGGTTTCCCAGTGGTATAGCAAGAGGGAGTCCCTTCAAAAGTGTTTGTGCTTATTTTAATATCTTTACATATGAAGTATTTAAGAACCGAGAACGTTACCCGGTTGTCTTAGTATAGCGGCCATATGACTTAATGAGGTCCCCCTACATGTATGACGGGACATACTACAGGTATATTTGAAATATATATTTATCTCTCATGTTGTGGAAGCCGGGCCCACAACTTAAAAAATGTTGGGGTTACGGGTCCCTAGGAGGACGTGGTTAGATTCCTGTCAGATTCGATCCTTCCTTGGATGTATTTCTCTTCAGTGTCAGTAAAACTTTCCTTGTGTGTGTGTCCATTTACTTGACGTTATTTGGCGCAGCTTGGCCAAATATGTGTAATAAAACCCACCCCAACCAACCCTACGACAGCGCCCGTCTCCTAATATACCTTCTGTACGACATAATGGGCGAGTCTCCCTGCATGTACCGGAGTTATCGATATATTCATAACATTTATCCGTTGTGTTTGGGGAACCCCAACCATACAAATAGTGAGGACCCATATAGCAAGGGCCCCTGGGACATTGTCTCCTGATATATTTGGCAATCCATATTTCTTGTATATTTGTGATATTTCCCCCATGTTTGGGGCAAGAGATTCAGGTCCCTAGGAGATGGTCCCTTTGCCTCCTAATATAAGCGGTCATACGACCTAATAAATGAAATCGAGTTAGCACCTGCAGGAATGGCTACCGATATTATCGATGAATTTGAAATGCCCAGCTTTCCATCGTGGTTTTTGGGGGAACCATTAAAATATTGAGGGGAAAGGGTCATATACCTAATTCTGTCCTTTTTCATCCCTAATGTTGGAAGTGAAATAACATGGTGAGGAACCCTGATAGAGACATTAAAAGCTTCTGGGCAGTAGTCCTCGAAATGCAGACCGGTCCATCCAGTCAAAAACAGCCCAGTATCACGCTATACTCTTATAAGCGGCTCTTTTTCACTTCCAAGAACATTTTTCCAGGATAAAAGCCACATTTCGGCAATACTATAATTATCGACAAATGTAGATTATCTACCTTTGTTTTGACCCTTTCTTAATCTCCTGGGGCCATTCTGGATTCCCTCTCTCGTGCTGAATCCAATGCTGAACCGAATCGTTCCTCAAATGTATGTAATTTTCTCCCCGCCTGTGCTTCTTTTTCAATCAAAATTTCGAAAAACGCTCGTCGGAGGCTTTAAAGTTGAACTTGAGCCGTCTGGGTTTTTGATAATTGCTTTCCTGGTAACTTAAAATTACTAGAAATAAATTCGGTGGGTAATTGAATCGGGAATCCGAGTTCGATTTTTTTTTTGCGTGCGACTTTTGAAGGTCAGTTCGGTTTAGCCGTTGGTGTTGGCTGGCGGTCGGCCGAACTGGTGTTCAAAAGGTGAGCGAAGTCGATGGATTTGTGAGTGGACGACCTGTCGGTTGGTAATGGTAATTGAATTTTCGTCGAGCTGAGCAACAGATGACGAGGTCAACAACTAAACTGGCACCCCACACTTCAAACCTCCACCCAAATTTGCGAGATTTGATTGGGAAAAATCCCCCATTCAAACCTTTCTGCGTTTTTACGTTCAGTTGGTTTCTAAATCTCATTTTAATTTTTTTCCATCTTTTGAAACTTCAAGCTCAAAATTTTATACATGTCTAAATTTAAGTTCTCCAATTTCATTGGTTATGCTGCATACGATGGTTTTGTTTTATTATCTGACTGTTTTAATACTTTAATTCTCATCTGTACATTTTAAATCTATCTTTGTCTTGGACTTGATTTTTAAATGTTTTGTGATTTTATTGTGTTATATTCTGCCTTGTGTTTGCCCAGCGTGTCCGCTTTTGGACCTTGTGCCGTAAAACTCCAAAATCCAATCCAAACTTCCACCCACGCCAATTTTTTTAAAGCGGTAGATAGTTAAATTTACTTCGCACTTGGAGCGGTACAGCGGGCTATTGGTAACGTTCCGGGATCAATCCTGAAAGGAAAGATCCGAGAACAGTACTCACGTTGGCGTGGTGTGGAGAGGGGTTCTAGCTCATGTGCCTCTCGTCATCTGACCGTGGTTCAAAATTACGTGGCGTTGGCCTTGATCTTTCCCTTCGGGATTGTTCCCGGACCGTCGCTAATAGCCGTTATGTAGCTCCAATGCGACGTTAATTAATTTCCATACCAGGCCAACGGGAGGAATTTTGTGGCAGCGACAGATCTGACATGCACCAGTCCCCACGTTACACGACAATATTTGGTTGGATTGAGTTTCGAATTCCCAACCCTCCTGTTGAAAATCCTGGGCTACCGCGACCCAGACGAACTGTTGGAAGGGCACATAAGTTAGCTTGCTTACATTATAGTTTGTAATAAATAATCTCCCATTAACAGGACCTGGTAATTGTAGTTCTTCCACAAAGAAAAACTTTGCTCCATGCAATCCAAAACATTTACCTACGTACGTCCACAAAGAAAATGCTTCGTCTATGAATTAAAATAGCATGTATCTATTTCGTTCTGAAAGGAATCTGGGAGTGGATGAATGTGGATTCTTTAATACAAAATAATTCTTTCACCTCCCAGGGGTGTACACAGGATATCCAGAGCTATAGGTTTTATTTTAACCCTCCTGGTGGTTGTTTCGACAAGGTATCTCGTCATTAGAAGTAGACTGACCTCGTTAACTTAATCTCGTCATAAAAAATCGACAATATATAGGGTAAACAAGACAGTTATTGACACCCTTAAGGCAATATTTATACTATAAATTCATGGAAAAAATAGTTCAATCAAGTTGAAATTCATTGCAACTTTTCCAGAATTACTCTACTTTAAGCTGAATAACTATACAAAAAATTATCCCTGGAAGGTATTGCAATATAATTGAGAATAAATAGTGCAAAATTGGTTATTGACATCCCTTTATTCTTATTTAGTTTATTTTTGCAGTATAAATGGACCTATGCAAAGGAAACTACGGCTAATCTATCTTACAAAACATGCTCATGCTCTTAGCAAAAGCAGAAGAAACCGTCCTCTTAACTAGTACCTTTGCATACTTGATTACGGTTATATTACCTTTCTTGATGTATACAGTTTGAAAATCTTTTAACACATCTGACTTCTATGATTCACAAGGAATTTTTCCTGCCCTTATTTGAAACTGAAATTGACATGAAAGCTTATTTTTTTAAATTAAAAATTAGGGTGTCAATAACTAGTTTACCCTATCATGACGACGAGATATCTCGACATTATCAAAGTTGATCAGATCTTGATGAACGAGATATCTCGTCGAAACCGCTTGGAAGGTTAAGAGGAAAGATTTTATTTCGAATTATTCTGTGTACACTTCACACGCGATTCTGGTAATTGTAGTTTTTCCACACAGAAAATTCTTCGTCTATGAATTCAGATGGCATGTATGGGTTTCCTTCTGTAAGAAATCTGGTAGTGGATTCTAGAATCTACAAAATAATTCGAGAATCGTTCACCCACGAGCACATAGGATACTCATGAAGGTACTTCGTTGAATTAACGTTTCACTGGAACGGGCTATGGGGATGGAATTCTAAAATCTTTAATACAAAATAATTCAAGAATCTTTCATCTCACAGCGGGGCACATAGGATATTCAGGTACTTAGTTGAATTAACATCTCACTGGAACAACGGAACGGGCTATTGGCGACGGTCCGAAATCAATCCCTAAAGGAAAGATACGAGGACAACACCTCGTAATTTTTGAATCCCCAAAGGATATTCAGAGTCAGGTTTTTATTTAAGAGGGGAATATTTCATTTCGAATTACTTTGTGTGTACACTCCTCACGTGATCCTGGCAGTTGTAGTTTTTCCACGCAGAAAATCGCGTTGCTCCAATGCGAATTTAATTCAACTACCAACCTACCACTCGGAAAACGCTTCGTCAATGAATTAAGACAGCTTGTATGGATTTCGTTCTTAAATAAATCTAGTAGTGGATGACGACCTTTTCCCGCCGAAATGTCCCGCTCTACGTTTTTGGCTTCTTATTACCCAACCTGTTTCTTAGCGTCACTTTCGTTGGCGCTCTCTTGCAAGGGCAATTCTTCGCTTTTTCGACGCACTAGCGAGGCCTACTCATGCATAGTTCCTGCTTCCAAAGGACCAGCTTTAAAAACCGTCTCATCCCTCCCCCACACTCGGCAATTTCAATTGCTTCACATCCCCGTTTGGCTCATTTCCTGAAAGGCTTCCATCAACAGCGCCTCGAATCGGTGGAGGCGCGATCCGGAAACCGCTTGCAACGCCAGTGGACACGAGGTAGCAGGCGCGATCGCTTCTCGACTCTAAGCGTTTTCGACGAGATATCTCGTCTGCAAAGATCTGACCGATTTTGCCAGTGACGAGACATTTTGTCTCCAAGGTTTTGATTACTGGTTTTTATAATCATGGCACCAATCTAGTAAGTTCTTCTAATGACGAGATATCTCCATCGAGATCTGACCAATTTTGCCAATGACGAGATATCTCGTCTTCAAGGTTCGGGTTCGATACCGGACCGTCACCAATAGCCCATTGTGTTGCTCCACTGTGACGTTAATTAAATTACCTACCTCGCCTTCAAGGTTTTGATTGCCAATTTTTTATGATCATGACGCCAAGATCTGGTAAGTTTTCTTCTAATGACGAAATATCTCGTCTATCAATATCTGACCAATTTTGCCAATGACGAGATATCTCGCCTTCGAGGTTTCGATTGCCGATATTTTATGATTGTGACACCAAGGTCTGGTAAGTTTTCTTATGACGAGATGTATCGTTCATCAAGATCTGGTCAGTTTTGCTAATGACAAGATACCTCGTCAAGACAACCACCAGGAGGGTTAACCCCCTCGACTCTCAGAAGGAGAGGGCAAGCCCCGAATGTCCTCGATCTTACAAAAATAAGTGCGAGCTTAATCAATGTGAATCGAAGTTTTGTGAAACCAATATCGTGGACAGGTATGAAGATATTCACATTTTCAAACGGCCCTCTGGGACACATCTTAATCATCCTGATGGTTGTCTTGACTTGGTTTCTCGTGATTAGCAAAACTTACCAGAGCTTGTTGGACGAGATATCTCGTCGAAACCCCTTGAAGGGTAAAGGTTCTTAAGGGCTTCACGGACCCTTTTTCTCCTCACATGGGGTTTACTGTCTAGGACACATGGGGTTTACTGTCTAGGACACATGGGGATCGCGCTCCATGGATGCCCAAGCGATCTTTTCCTGTTTCGTCCCATTACTCTGTTCCCCAATCCCTCTTGGCGGAGTGTGGAAGTTTGGAGAGTGGGGAATATCCTCGAATCTTCGTGTTTAATCCCGGACCGTCGCCAATAGCCCGTTGTGTTGCTTCATTGCGATGTTAATTAATTATCTACCTACCTCAATATTGAATCTTTTTTAGATATAAAATAAAATATATTTCCTAAAATGAGAGTACTTGAAAACATTTTGATCAAAATAAAAAGATTTTAAAGAGCAGTATTGGTACTCCATTTAATATCTGCCTAACTAAAGGTGAATTTTACCCATGATCAGTAGTGTCAAAGCCGGATGTCACCTGTAGCTAAAGACAAAATAACTTTCCAATTCCCACATGGGGTTTACTGTCTTTAATAAACACGGAGTTCGCACTCCCAGCATACACAAGAGACCTTTTTCTGCTTTCACCTCACTACTCTGTTCCCAATCCCTCTTTTTATCAGCTCAGGTGTTGCCTCGTCATCTGACCGTGGTTCAAAATTACGTGGTGTTGTCCTCGGATCTTTCCCTTTGGGATTGATCCCGGACCGTCACCAATAGCCCGTTGTGTTGCTCCAGTGTGACGTTAATTGAAATACCCCCCCCCCTCTTTTTATCCCTTTCACCACATTTTCTACTTGACGTTGTCTTGTGTTTGGCGCAGCTTAGCCAAATATGGCCCTTGCGCCATAAAACAAACGGACCTTTCCCTTCGGAATTGATTCCCGACCGTTCGCCAATAGCCCATTGTGTTGCTCCAATGCGACGTTAAGTAACTACCTTTATTCAATGCGTTAATTCTGTTTCGGACGGGCCGCGGTGGCCCGGTTGGAAGAGTAACGGACTAGCAACCGAAGGGTTGCGAGTTCGAATCCAGCCAAACACCGTCGTGTACAAAGGGGGCTGGTGCACGTTAAATCTGTCGTGGCCTCAAACGTCCTCACGTTGGTGTGGTGTGGAAGTTTGGAGAGTGGGCTGGCAGCTCAGGTGCTGCCTCGTCATCTGACCATGGTTCAAATTTACGTGGTGTTGTCCTCGGATCTTTCCCTTTGGGATTGATCCCGGACCGTCACCAATAGCCCATTGTGTTGCTCCAGTGTGACGTTAATTGAAAAAAATACCAAAAAAAAAAAAAAATACTGTTTCGGACAGTGCGGCATCAGCCTAATTTTCCCTAGATCCCATAAGTCTTACTTCGCCTCTGCTGGACAGGTCTGAAAATATTCAAACAGGGAAGCACCTACGGAGGCTTAAGCCCCTTTAAGACCGTATAAACAACAAAAAGTATTAATTCACAGTGATTGCTTCTTTAAAAATCTATATATAGCAGAGTTGGCGTCTGTCTGTTCTCCATACAAATCTACACCCTTTGACCAATCCACACCAAATTTGGTACACTTAGTCTTTGGAACCCTGTGGGTAACCGTAGGCTACATATTAACCCCCGTACTATCTTTCTTGGGTGTGCCCAGAGGGGGCTTGAAACACTTCGAAATCCCCATAGTAACATTGCTTATTTATAAGATCAATGTCAGACCAATTCACTCTAAATTTATTACATTCATTCTGTAGAGTTTTGCGGGACACAGGATATATATTAACCCCGTTCAATTTGTCCTGGGTTTGTACAGGGGGCTAAAATCAATGCGAAATCCCCTTAGGAATAACATTGAGTATTTATATGATCACTATCGGACCAATTGAATTTGACCGAATATGGGGCATTCATTCTTTAGACGACTGCTGGTAACGCAGGTTAGATATTAATTCCTGTTCAGGGGACGTGTTCTGAGTCTGCAGAGCAATTCGAAATCCCCATAGGCATAACATTACTTTTACGATCACTCAGACCAATTAACACCAAATTTGGTGCATTCATTCTTTAGAATCCTGCGGGAAACATTATCTAGATATTAACCCCGGTTCTATTTTTCCTGGTTAGGTAGAGGGGGCTAAAAAAGAATTTTAAATCCCCATACAAATAACAGTGAGTAATATTACGTTGAATCGGAAACAATTCAACCCGAGCAACGCCGGGTAATTCAACTAGTCATGTATAAAGGTGTGACCGATGACATTTAGAAGAGACATTTATTTTTCATTTCGTGGGTTCCCAGTATCACAATGAGGATGCGGGTATTCGGAGTACTTCGTTGCAATTACTAGGGCACAAGATTCTTCCGAGATTGCATTTTGGTCATGTGTGTACTTCCTAGTATGCCTAGCGTTAAGATGGTACCTTCATACAGAATGAATGGATTTGTTAAAATTCTAAAACAAAGGTGATTTTCCAAACTGTCGTGTCCCGTTTAGTTACGGATATAGTAAACGAGAAGACGAATCGCTCTAATTCAAGGACTACTTCCTACTATGCCCGTGCGTTATAACGGTACTTCATACAGAAAGGGTTTGGCACATTTTTAAACGACACAAAAGTGCTTTTCCAAACGTCCGGTGAATTACGTATATAGTAAACTAGAAAACGTATCGCTCTTATTTAAGGACTTCCTAACTACGTGTTAGTATGCTCATTCCTTAAGACGGTGTTTCATACAGAATGGTATTTGGCAATTCCATAACTACAACGGTGCTTTTCCGAACTGTCATGTTCGATTAAGTATGAATAAGTAGACGATAAGAGTGACAAAAACTACAAAACTGCCCCGTCTTCAAACCTAATTACCCACTAACTACGAGAGGTGTCTTTCGCCGGTGGCTTAGAAGATCAAGCCACTGACATCACGAAGTTAGTGGGCAATCAGGTTTTAGTTCGCAATCTTCTAATTAATTCATTAGACTATAAATTAGCGGTCTAGTTACTATCGTGTTGCCAAACGTATACTAAAAATACCACATAATCGTTCAAGATTGTTTTTGTTATCGAAAAATCTCAACCGCTCCATGCCAGTACTGCCAAGACCCCTCTCCATAAACCATATTTTAACTTGTACATGTCTTAGACATTTTTATCGACGCTTTTTTAATACTTCACCAATTTTATCAGACTTGTTGGGTCACCGTCCGCATTCATCACTTTATCTATTTATATTTCACTGGATTTTTACCTCATCTGTAATATACCTTTTAAATTACAATTCTTTAAGTTTTTTAATTAACTACAAAATTTTTTAATTATCAAAAAAAGCAAATTATGAAACATCTCAAAGGGAAAACCTAAGATGGGGTATCTTAGGTTTTCCCTTTGAGATGTTTCATAATTTGTTTTTTCAAGGGTAAGTATGTCTTTTATTCCTGTCATTTTATCCAACACCCTTTTATGTCTTAAACTGCATCGTTTAATCTATTTAAGTCATTTACATCAATGCATTTTAATTCTGCATTGTACATTTTGTGTTGATGTTAACATACTTTCTCATAGCTTGGTTTCAAGTTTCTATTTTGTTATCAAATTATTTACTTATGTCTAATCACCTTTTAATATTGGTCTGTTTGCCACTTTAATGTTTTGTAAAATCAAATTTCATTGAATTTTATTGTCTTGTGTTTGGCGTATCCATTTTTGGATCTTGCCTCATAAAACCCAAATCAATCAACGAACCTTGTAATTTTCAGCAATTTTTGTTTCTTTCATAGGTTAGTAGAGCTAAGAAGTCACTCGACTTTCCAGACGCTAGACAACTGGGATCTACTGCTTAGACAATACGGTAGTGTTGGATTCTAACCAAAGTTTGCGAATTTATAGGTGGCTTCAATCTTCTAGTGATCCAATGTTATAAGAATGGAATGGTTATAACAATGGGATAAGTTGTTAATATATGAATTCAATAAAATGATTATTAATAAATTAGACTTCTTATTTATTCATATTGTCACACAGATAAATCTATTTACCTGACCTTAGAAAATTCATATATCAAAGACAAAGCACAAATACACAGAAGGCATCGAAGAGCAAATATTTCAATCGAAATAAAATGTTAGATTTTAAGAGTCAACGAAAATATATTTTTTTAAATTTCGGGACTCGAAAATGTTTAGGCTTAGTGGTAAGCTGCTTAAGATCTTAATAAATTGGAAAATTGGTTGAGTTTTAAATATAATTGGTATAAAGTTTCTTTAATACAACTTTTGTACGTGCATTATGTCGGCTCAGCAGAAACTCATGAAATAAAAATTTTTACTGTACAACTATTTAAAGACCAATTGTTAGATTTTAGGTGAAAAAAAAAATTAACTATTTTTGATTTTATCTTGGAGAGTTAATTGTTGCTAAGTGCGACAAACTCAAGAAGCCCCTATGTAAAGTGGACGAGGTCTCGTTTCTACGGTAACCAACAAGCAGACTGTCTGGAACAGTTCTCGTTGTAGACAGACCATCGTGCGCGTAGCGTCATGATTTTGCTGCCGATCGCTTGGTTTGAAGATCTCACGTGGCTGTGAGAAAAAGCATGAAACCTAATGTGAGACAAATTATTGGTTGGTAGGTATTTTAATAAGGTCGCACTGGAGCAACACAACAGGCTATTGGCGACGGTACGGGATCAATCCCGAGGGGAAGGATCCAAGGACAACGCCTTGTAATTTTGAAGCACGGTCACGTTAAATCTCATCACCCCTAATGTCCTCATGTTGGTGTGGAAGTTTGGTGAGGGGTGAAAGCTCAGTTCTCGTCATCTGACCGTGATACAAAATTACGAGGTGTTATCCTTGGATCTTTCCAATAGCCCATTGTGTTGCTCCAGTGTGACGTTAATTGAAAATACCAAATACCTTGGATCTTTCCCTGCGGGATTGATCCCGTACAGTCGCCAATAGCCTGTTGTGTTGCTCCAGTGCGACGTTAATTAGCATCTGTTCCCGAATGAGTCGCTAGCCGGTTGGAAAAGTAACGGATTAGCAACCGGAGAGTTGTGATTTCGAATCCTGTGTAGCTCCAGTGCGACGTTAATTAAAATACCTACCCGAATGAGTCGCATTTAACACTTGAATTATTCCGAAATATCGCAGGGCCGTCATGGCTCAGTGGGTATGTCCACTGCTCTAGCATCCTTCGAGTCGTAGGCGGCGCGAGTTCGATTCCTGTCAGGTGTATTCTTCTGTGTCGGTAAAGCTTTCATTGTGTGTCCGGCGCAGCGTGGCCAAATGTGGCCCTTGCGCCATAAAACCCTCAAACAAACTAACAACCGAAATAGTCGCATTTGTAAAAAAGATAAACTTAAAAGATGTGTAATTTTCCTACGTAGTTAAATACTACATAGAAATCCTTCCTCTAGATCGGACTAGCCTTATATCGAAAGCACAATTGTCTACTGCTTCACATACAAGTCAAACAGCTGGAACAGCAGAAGTGCAGACTTCCAGGTAAGGTGTGAAGAGAGTCACGTAAATAAACTCACGCCTAATAAAAGTTACAACTCTCCCAAGTGTAAGACGCTATCAACTTCCGTTTCAAAATCGTGTTGATTCACTTTCGTCCTGTTCCGAATCAGGCCTCGACCGAATCGCGTGCCGCCGAATCGATGGCATGCGATGGAATCTAGCGAGGCCGAATTCCTGTGCCACAATTGAATGACTTTTTTACGAACTTTCGCTACCTATCGGAAAATAACGAACCTTTTTTTACCCAGTGCCCGGTCTTCGGGATTGATCCCGGACTGTCGCCAATAGCCCGGTAGGTAGTTAACTTACGTCGCACTGGAGCAACATAACGGGCTATATGCGACGGTCCGGGAGCAATCCTGAAGGGGGGGGGGGGGTATTTCAATTAACGTCACACTGGAGCAACACAACGGGCTATTGGTGACGGTCCGGGATCAATCCCAAAGGGAAGGATCCGAGGACAACACCACGTAATTTTGAATCTCTGTCAGATGACGAGAAAGAACCAAGGACAACTCGTAATTTTGAACCATGGTCAGATGACGAGAACAACACCTGAGCTGGCACCCCACTATCCAAACTTTCACACCACGCCAACGTGAGGACATTTGAGGCCGTTACAGATTTAACGTGCACCAGCCCCGTGTACACGACGATCCTTGGCTGGATCGAGTTCCTAACTCGCAACCCTCCGGTTGCTAATACGTTGCTCTTCCAACAGGGCTATCGCATCCCTCGTCAATATCCCTTGTATTGCTCCTGTGCGATGTTAATTACCCAATACCCGGTTAATTGAATTTCAACATGGCACTAAAAGGTCGGAATTTTAATCGGTATTTACCATGGGGTAGGTTCACGTTACACCTCACATACATTCTAGGCACAACCGTAGAGGAAATATAAAAGTAGTGATCAATGGTAAAACCTTTTTAAATAGCCCATTGTGTTGCTCCAGTGTGACGTTAATTGAAATACCCAATACCCAAAACCTTTTTATTTGCTCAGGATCGTATGACCATGTTTCACGACGTGCAAATGCCCTTTGTGTTGCTCCAGTACGCGAAAATTCAGCAACTTACACACCACTTTCAAAAACGACAAATTGAAATGTCAAAATTTCAGGGCAGAATAGGAGGTATTCTCTATCTGTACACCACTTAAAGACCGAATAAGTATACAACCTAAAACTCATTGCTGGGAATTATATATATTTAAAATTGGAGGAATATTGTGAATCCCTATTTTTCTGATGTGTTATATATATATATTTCATGCATAGTACATCACTCAAGGTCTTCCCGAGTTTTCCATTCTACGTGAAGAGCCGCGGTGGCCCGGTTGGAAGAGTAACGGACTAGCAACCGGAGGGTTGCGAGTTCGAATCCAGTCAAAACGCCGTCGTGTACAAATGGGGCTGGTGCACGGTAAATGTGTCGTGGCGTCAAATGTTCTCACGTTGGTGTGGAAGTTTGGAGAGTGGGGTACCAGCTCAGGTGTTGCCTCGTCAGGCCGTGATTCAAAATTACGTGGTGTTGTCCTCACTCTTTCCCTTTGGGATTGATCCTGGACCGTTACCAATAGCCCGTTGTGTTGCTCCAATGTGACGTTAATTAAAGTACCTACCATTCTACGGGAAAGTACACATCGAGCACGCTAGTCAGGAAAGACCCTAGCTACAGATTTCCTCTTTTAAAAGACTGGTTCTAAAATGTTGTCCGGAGATCTTTCTTTTCGGGATTGATCCCTGACTGTCTCCAATAGCTCGTTGTGTTGCTCCAGTTCGACGTAAATTCAACTACTTACCTGCCTCATTTTTTCTTACAACATGCAAGTGCACGCCCTGCACACTACTCAAGAACGGCCCTTAATGCTTATCCAGTGTACGTGCAAGTGCACTTAGAGTACACTACTCAGGAAGGCGCGACCGTGGCTTCAGATTTCCAACAATGAATTTGAAATGTCTAAATATCAGGGAAGAATGGGAGACCATTATCTCTCTCCACCTCCTAAAGACCGAATAATTGTGTATCGGAAAATGTATTGCTGGATATGTTTATTTAAAATTGGAGAAATACTGCGCCCCTATTTTTTCTTACAACGTGCACGCCACTTAAGAACGGCCCTTTCTGCTTTTCCAGTCCACGTCTACGTGCAAGTTCCCATTGAGCAAACCAATCAGGTACGACCCTATCTCAAAAATAACGGAATTTGAAATGTCTAAATTTCAGGGAAAATAGGAGACCATTATCTCTCTCCACCTCCTAAAGACCGAATAATTGTGTATCGGAAAATGTATTGCCTGGGCATGTTTATTTAAAATTGGAAAAATACTGCGACCCTATTTTTTTCTTACAACGTGCTAGTGCTCACGACTTAAGAACGGCCCTTAATGCTTTTCCAGTGTACGTGCAAGTACACATTGAGCACACTACTCAGGAACGACCGTGGCTTCAGATTTCCAATAAAGGAATTGGAAATGTATAAATTTGAGGGAAGAATAGGAGATCATTATCTCTCTCCGCCTCCTAAAGATCGAATAAGTATGTATCGGAAAAGTTAGAACTGGGCATGTTATTTAAAATTGTAAAAAGTACTGCGACCCTATTCTTTCTGACAATGTGCAAGTGCACGTCCAACACACCTCAAGAACTGTCCTTCCTTCTTTTCCAGTCTACGTGCAAGTGCACATTCAGCACACCAATCAGAAACGACCCTAGCTTCAGATATCCTCTCAAAAATAAGGGAATTTGAATATAAATTTCAGGGAAGAATAGGAGACCATTATCTCTCCACCTCCTAAAGACCGAATAAGTATGTATCGGAAAAATTATAGCTGGGTATGTTATCTAAAATTGGAGAGAAATATTGCGATCCTCCTATTTTTTCTTACATTGTACAAGTGCACGCTCAGCAAACCACTCAAGGACTGCCCTTCCTGCTTTTCCAGTCCACGTCTACATCCAGCACACCAATCAGAAACGACCCTGGCTTCAGATTTCCTCTTTCAAAAACAAGGGAATTTGAAATGTCTAAATTTCAGGGCAGAATATGAGGCCATTCTCTATCTCTCCACTGATCGTGCTGCTAGCCCCTTCGAATACACAATCCCTTTTAAAATTCCATGATAGGACTAAGTAAACGCTGGTCACTGCAAACACACACACACAAGATCCACTACTCGATTCCTTATCTATGGCAAAGTGTCCTGTTATCTGTACACGACAACACAGATGGAAAGGGCATTGCAATTTCTGCGTTTTCAATGCACAAATGGACGACTAAGTGGGTTTCTGTGATCGCTATGGCGCCCCCCAAATGGTATAAGTCTGGCGCCTACGGGGACAGTGGGGTGAATGAAGGGCCGGATAGGTAACCTAAAAGCAAAGATAAGAGTTGTTTGACCTAAAAATCCGCGATAGGATCGGGCTTCTCACATCCAATTGCGATTAAGTAGGCAAGAAATTACACATTCAATACTTATCCTTCGACAATAAATCCTCCTGTGCAGGCATTTATGGATATTGCTAAACGTCAGATCAGGAACATTTTTAGATGCATGATAGTTGGAAAATGCACATGTTACATTTCCAAAAGTGGCATTTCCGAAACAGGTTGGGTCTTTTGATCACGAGTGCCCTTTTGCAAGAATATGTTAGTTGTGGTATGATGAAACAATTTACATCATTTACGAAATATTTAGTAACAGTTCTGTTTAAAAGCCTTGAATAGATGTAAAATTCGTTTCAGTCTCATTCAAGAGTGAATTGAGACACTGGAATCTGATTTACAAAATATTTAGAAAAATTTCTGTTTAAAAGCCTTGAATACATGCCATTGAATTCGTTTCAATCTCATTGAAAAGTGAATTCTTTGTAAATTGAGACATTAGACTCTGATTTATAAAATATTGAGAAACATTTCTATTTAAAAGCCTTGAATATATGCCATAGAATTGGTTTCAGTCGCATTCAAGAGTGAGTTCTTCGTGAATTGAGACACTGGAATCTAATTTACAAAAAAAGAAAATTTTCTGTTTAAAAACCTTGAATACATACCATAGAATTCGTTTCACAAGTGGGAAATCTTCGTGAATTGGGACTCACTGGAATCTGATTTACTAAAAAGAGAAACATTTCTGTTTGAAAACCTTGAATACATACCATAGAATTCGTTTCAGTCTCATTCAAGAGTAAATTATTCGCGAATTGAGATACACTGGAATCTTAGATAGTAAATGTGCCCCTATATCCCAATTCTTTTAGCTTTTTAAAAGCAGTTTTTAGTATTTCCCTGTGAACCTAATTGTATATTATTTATTTGAGAAATGATTCAAAGTTAGAGTTGCAACCGTCCAGTGTTCCTAATGCTGTGATTCAATTAGCATTCTATGGACAGTTCTTAGATAATAAATGTTTTGCTGTAAAGGCAGTTGTCCATACATTAACAGCTCGATATATCATGGTTCTTCGGGGCAAGAAATAAACATGATATACTAAGTGTAGCGATACAGCTAGGGTCGAGAAAAACTTGCTTATTAGAAATGATGCTAGAATCTTTTAATATGAAATTAAATATGTTAGAATTGTTTTGAAAAATTCCTTCTCGTTCACTTACCCTGGGTATATTTCTCTCTTTTGTGTCAGTAAAACTTTTCTTGTGTGTGTATGTCCATTATTTGACATTGTCTCGATACAGAAATCGATTGAGATTTTCTTTGCTGTTCACAAAACGAAAATACATTGGGGACAAGTAAAAAAGAGCGATATATCGAGTCGCGATATAACAAGGGGTTATTCTATTTATTTGAAAATTATTCAAAATGACATTTTTTAATTTTTATCAGCAATCTCACCCGTCCTCCAAGAAAATTTATCTCCTTTTCCATATCAGCCTCTGCACTGCACTGATTAATTATCTACCTTACCATTAACCTAAAATAACTAATGATCTGGAAACAAAATCAGCTCTCGTAACTGGAAGGCAGATAATCTCACCTTCAATAAATAAGTATGTGGAGCGTGCAGATAAAATTCATTCGAGAATCTTAACTTTCTTTCAATAAAATATGGCTTCTTTTCTATATCATCAACTGCCCCTTACCAGCTCTGCACTGTACTGATTAATTATTTACATTGCCATCAGCCCAAAATAACTAATGAGCTGACCGAAATCAGCTCTCGTAACTGGGAAGCAGAGAATCTCACCTCCAATATGTATGTGTGAAGTGTGCAGACCAAATTCATTCGAGAATCTCACCACTCCTCCAATAAATAAGTATGTGTGGAGTATGCAGACAAAATTCACTCAAGAATCTTAGCCCTTCTCCAATAAAATATGCCCTCTTTTTCATATCCCGTCCCTATCCAGCACTCTGCACTGAACTGATTAATTATTTACATTACAATCAGCCCAAAATAATTAATGAGCTGGAAACGAAATCAGCTCTCGTAACTGGAAGGCAGAGAATCTCACCTCTAATATGTATGTGTGAAGTGAGCAGACCAAATTCATTCGAGAATCTCACCGCTCTTTCAATAAATACGTACGTGTGGAGCGTGCAGACAAAATTCATTCGAGAATCAACTTCTCCTCCAATAAAATATGCCCTCTTTTCCACATCAGCACCTGCCCCTAGCAAGTTCTCTTCACTCTACTGATTTACATTGTCAACAGCCCAAAATAACTAATGAGCTGAAAATGAAATCAGCTCTCGTAACTGGTAGGCAGAGAATCACACCTCTAATATGTATGTGTGAAGTGAGCAGACCAAATTCATTCGAGAATCTCACCGCTCCTTCAATAAATACGTACAGGTGGAGTGTGCAGACCAAATTCATTCGAGAATGAAACCCCTTCTCCAATAAATAAGTATGTGTGGAGTGTGCAGACAAAATTCATTCAAGAATTTTAGCCCTTCTCCAATAAAATATGCCCTCTTTTTCATATCCCGTCCCTATCCAGCTCTCTGCACTGTACTGATTAATTATTTACAATGCAACAGTTCAAAATAGCTAATGAACTGAAAACGAAATCAGCTCTCGTAACTGGAAGGCAGAGAATTTCACTTCCAATATGTATGTGTGAAAAGTGCAGATCAAATTCATTCGAGAATCTCACCGCTCCTCCAATAAATAAGTGCAGATGGAGTGTGCAGACAAAATTCATTCGAGAATCTTATTCCTTCTCCAATAAATAAGCATGTATGGAGTGTGCAGACGAAATTCCTTCAAGAATTATTTGCCCTTCTCCAACAAATATGCCTTCTTTTCCATATCATCCCGTTCCTACCAGCGCTCAGCACTGTACTGATTAATTTACAATGCCATAAGCTCAAAATAACTAATCAGCTGAAAACGAACTGAGCTCTCCTAACTGGAAGGCAGGGAATTGCAAACTATAGTTTTCATCTGGTAAAGAACATTATCTAAGAGTGACTAAATGATGGCTGATTACAATGAATATAAGAGGTGCGTGCCATTGTGTGTGCGCCCTGGCATATATTTTACGTAACGGACGTAATTTATGTTATGGCAGATGTAATGGGGAACAGATGGCAGCTGGACATATATCTATGATAACAGGTTTATAAAGCAAACTTTTGTCTATATTTACAGGAATATAAAACCGTAAGAGAGATACTGAATCATTATATTTTTATTTATCATCCACAGTTGAGAGCTACTTTTATGCAACCGTTTTGGGTAGCTACTTGATCGCCTTGTTTTAAGTATAGCCAGTGGTTAAGATAGCCAGAGATGGGTTATTTCGAGCCTAAGCCCTCCCGAAGGTGTTGGTTTCTTATTTTTATAATTACACATTAAATAAAAGCGCATCAATATTTTTGATTTATTCATCAAGCTAATCCGTAGAATGAAATATCAATTATCTGTTTTGGTTTCTTATTTTTATGAGTGCAAATTAAATATAAGCTCAGAATATTTTCGAAATATTCACTAAGGTAATCCGTAGAATAAAATTATTAAAAATCAACTTTGAGATTTTTGTTTTTCAACTTTAAAGTGATCACGTTCATCAAGTGTCCCGGTTTGAGCAAATTTCCATCAAGTGTCAGAGTATGAACAAATTTCCATCAAGCGTCCCGGCTAAAACAAATTTCTATCAAGAGTTCTAGTTTGAACAAATTTCCATCTAGTGTGTCCCGGTTAGAGCTAAAATTAATACAGTACCTCTAGTACTCCCTTCACCTTGCTATGCCCCATAGCATGGCCTCATCGCGAGATAAGACAAGACTTATTTCCTAATGACTAGTTTGAAATAGGCTTTTTTATTTTGGCTGCCATTGCGGATATCGTTCCATTTTCCACCTGTTCTACTTTTGAATATCACCTCTTTAAATCGGCAAAAGGTTTCATTACGACTTCCAAGTGTTAGATGGATAATTCTTTTTCTAGGAAGTTCTTTACTCCTTACTCAAAAGTATAACAGCATTTATCTTATTTGAATCAGCGGTTAATACTAATATCTAACCCGATATCATTCCTCCAATGCCACTTCTCAATTCTTACCTCACTATATACATTTCCACGAAAATGATTATACGTTTGTATATAAAAGTTTATAATTAAAAGCAATTGAAAATAGAAAAGTATTAGGTTGGTAAAGTTTATGAAATAAACATGCTACAAGCTTATTTTCTCGAATATTTTAAAAGCTAGTTTAAAAAATTATAAAATCGTGAGGGAAGATTATTTTACAGTTTAATTTTTATTGGGATTAACCTGAATATAAAAAAGGAAACTTCCCAAAAGACTTTCTTGTTATTTATTTCGTTCGTCTTAATGGTAAGTTACAGAAAGAAAGCGGTTATGTTGAATTGTCCATAGTAGTAGCAACAACTTAGAAAATTATTGGAGGGAAGTCTCCATTACTCCATTTGGGGCAGTCGTGGCTCAGTGGCTATCCGACGGCGCAGCTCAGATTCCTTCCTGGGTGTATTTCTCTCTTCGGTGTTAGTAAAACTTTCCTTGTGTGTATGTCCATAACTTGATGTCTGTATTGTGTTTGGCGCAGCGTTTGCAATTCGCCTTTTGGGCTACCTTTTAAAGAAACAACGCAAATCTAGTTGACTCACATGGTTGTATAGGGCTAAAGTCCAGTGTGGATAATCCACACAAGGTTGTTAGGATTGGGCGCAATTCACCTTTTGGGCTCCCTTTCAAAGAAACAACGGCGGATCTAGTTGACTTATAAGGTTGTCAAAGGCTAAGTATTAGATTTTTGTTCTGCTTTCCATCCAACATTGATAACTCGGCATTCCCAGTTATCAATGTTACGCTACACTACTGGTTGGAATCTGTTAGTAAACAGGGTCCACTAATTCCAGGCTGCCACTACCCAATATGTGGGACAACTGATATTTCAGACTTTTTACGGGTTACGACTGTCCATATCTGTCGGACTGACCCTGACAGACTCTCCTTTCTGTTACTTATGTAACTACAGACAGGTTGTTTTCAACGCTGATTGTTTAGACGTGTGCACAGCACTTGGCCCGGCCACACACTGAAGTAGACACTAGTTTGCGCTTCGATAGCCAGTCAACTTTCAAGCCCGCGTGACCTACACTTCTGGATCTTGCGACCATCGACCTCCTAATGAAATAGACGGAGCTTGCGCTTGAAGATTCATGCTATTTCTCCCTATCGCTCGGTTTGAAGATCTCCAGGGGAAGGTCACGGGGTATTGAAAGAAAGCACGGATTCCAATGTAGGACTAATTGACAAGTGTGATGAAAAACACTAGTGTGGGCCACCTCTTCTCCAAATTCCAGCTAAATCTATAAAAGGCTCTGACAAACTAAAATCTGTTCTGTCCAGCTGCAAGCATCTTCACAGGAGATTGAGGGTCTTTGGCCCAAGTTTTCCATGTACTCCACAACCATCCTTGCCAATCGACCCAATCGATTTCCAAGTCTACGTGACCCACACTTATAAGATCTTATTACAACGAATACCCCCATGTGCCCTATCTACACTCATGTCTAAAATGATCTTTACATGCATAAAATCACGGCTTTCTCAGAAACTGTGAACTATAATTTTATGAATTTGTGTGAAATGATACATAACATCATAACACGAACGAAAAAATTTAAGAGCACTGCATGTGACATAAAACTGTTGCATGAAACAATAAAAATGGCAATAATATGTGACAAGGAGAGTTCAGAAAAAAAGAATAACTCAGAAAAAATTAAGGCTTATAAATTTAATGTGGAATGCGATCTCTCCTGACGTGTACACACATATCACAACGTGTTTTAATTCTGGCAATAATGTTGTTAACCACAGTTTGGGGAATTAAGTTCCACTCCTCCAACAATGCGGTCTTCAGAGTATTTATATTTCTTGGAGGAGGTTGTCTCCATGCAACTGTTTTTCCAAAGTAGTCCCATAAGTTCTCTATCGGGTTCAGATCAGGAGATTTTACTGGCCACGGTATTCGCTCAATGGCTTCACTTTCAAGGAATTCGTCAACTAGGTTTGCTCGATGTGGACGAGCTTTATCGTCCATATATAAAAAGTCAGATCCATATGCACCTCTGAAAAGTCTTACATAAGGTTCTAAGACCTCATCCCGATATCTCTGGCCAGTCACAGATCCGCTGTTGAAAACGTGTAGGGACGTACGTCCATCGATCATTATTCCTCTCCATGCGATCACACATGCACTACCGAAACGGTCACGTTCCATAACGTTCGAAGGAAGATTTCGCGACCCTCCAGATGTAAACACATTTAGAATCAGATGTCAAACTAAACCTCGACTCATCAGAAAAGAGAACGTGGGTCCATTGGTGTTCACTCCAGTTTTGATGTTCTTTGCACCAATTAAAACGATCCCTCTTTTGTTGTGAAGACAGTGAAATACATACCCTTGGCTTTCTGGCATAAAGACCTTTTTCATTAAGTCTTCTGTATACAGTTTGCCGTGATACAACAGTTCCAGCGGCGGCTGCAACCTCTGAACTTAACTGCCGAGCAGTAGACTTCCTGTTACGACGGGCAGTTATTGTCCGATATCGATCTTGAGAGAAGTTGTTATTCGTTTACGGCCTTGTCCAGGCCTCCTTACAACAGTTGCAGAGTTCTGAAATTGTTTCCATAGCTTAGAGACTGTCTTGAAATATTCACACATCTCGCTGCTTCCATGATTGTCTACCCTGCTTCTAAACGGCCGATAATTCGCTACTTCACAGATTCTTCCAAATGATACTTCGGAGCCATAAGAAACCGTTTTGAGTCCTTACACACTGAAATCAAATGCTGTATTACAGAAATTCACTCAGATATTCACTTTGCGCAAAGCGTTTGATTCACCGTCGGATGACGTAACGCCTTGATTTGCATATCAGAAACCGTTTGATCACTTCTGATTGGATAATTCTAATTAGGCTTGTCTTTCACACATTCTCTGCAAAAATGGATTACATCGATTTGATATATCATGGAATATCATTATTTTTGGGTATGTAAAGATAAATTTGGACATGAGTGTATTTCATTAGAAGGTAGGTGTCTTTTTTATGACCCTGGTCACCCAGCCTACCAACAAGGGTTTAAAGCTGGACAAGGGGTGTCTGAAAACTCGCATCATCACGTAAAGCAAGGACAATAGAGCAAAAACTTCATGTCGTGGGATATTATCGGTAAACACGGTTTTTAAAGTTAATTAAATCTGAGAATCTGATCGAAAGGATTTCGTACAAAAGAGAACAGTCCTTTTATTTTCTCAAAAAACTGGAGTGAATGAACGGTAAGTTAATACCACGTCTACCGATTTCCCATTTTGATTAATAAGTACAGCCTAATCCATGCGAACCGCAATTCTTCCATTCGCATTCGTTTAACATATTCCCTCCTGTACAATTTGCGACTAATTTATAGTGTAAAAAAATTCAGTACGCGTGTAATGTATAATTTATAATGGCTGCGCATATTTCAATGCATCAACAGAAAAGGCCCGTGAGTAAAAAAATAAACAGGTCGAACAAGGCTAATGACGGATGTCCCTGCAAGATGAAAATAATGGCAGGTTTATTGCTTCACAGACATTAAATTTTACAGGATAATGTCCGATGTGTGCATTTAAAACAGCCAAGGGGAACTCGTTAACGCTTTCACGGACACTTCTGGGCGCCACATAAACATGTCACAAAGGACAGAAATTTCGGGTCTGTTTTTTTATTTGTGAAGCGCAATAAATCGCCATTAAGCCTGGCAGCGAGTCAGGAACCTTCGCGGGCGATTCGAATTGGGTCTTTTCCGAGACTAATTGCCATTTATACGATTTGCACGTTCCAAGCGTGAATTTAAGTTTAAATTTGAAATAAGTCTGTTCTCAGGCATTAGACGTGTTAATTCGAATTAAAAGATCAGTGACGCCACGACGGTTTAAAGAATTTTTCTAAGCGGGGAATTTTTTAGTTCGTGGAAAATATTTTCTTCCCGCAGCTCAATCTTCTTGAAGGTCTTGTGTCTGTTCATTATTTGGCGTTGTATGTCTTGTGTTTGGCGCAGCTTGGTCAAATGTGCCCCTTTGTGTCAAAATTTAACAAACCAAGGCTTATGGTTGGAATACGAGAAAACTATTGGATTCAAAACTAAAAAACGCCATACGACTTGAAATATTTCGCGTAAGAGGAATTTTATATTTCTTCCAGCAGCTTAATCTTGAAAGTCTTAAGAGTAGGATGCGAGAAAATTATTGGATTCAAAACTAAAGGATTAGAGACGCCACAACGGTTTAATGTAATTACATTACATTTCGTAAGCGGGGAACTTCTAATATTTGTGGAAAATATTTTCTTCCAGCAGGCTTAATTTTGAATATCTTACAGGTGGGATACGAGAAAACTATTGGATTCAAAACTAACGGATTAAAAACGCCACAACGGTTTGATTGAATAATTTAGTAAGCGCGGAATTCTTTACTATTCGTTAAAAATATTTTCTTCCAGCAGCTTTATCTTCCTGAGGGTCTTACAGGTGCGATACAAGATAACTATTGGATTCAAAACTATTCAAAACCAAAAGATCACAGATGCCACGACGTCTTGATGGAGTATTTCGTAACCGGGAATATTTTGCTATTCATATAAAATATTTTCTTTCAGAAGCTTAACTTTCTTGAAGGTCTTACGGTGGGACATGAGAAAACTATTGAATTCAGAACTATTCCAAACTAAAAGATCAGAGATGCCACAACGGTTTGATTGAACATTTCGTAAACGGGGAATTTTTTGCTATTCGTGGAAAATATTTTCTTCCAGCAGCTTAATCTTGAAGGTCTTATGGGTGGGATACGAGAAAACTATTAGATTAGCACTACCTTTGATTCTGTATACATAAGGGGCCCCAAGCCTCCTGATATATTTATCTCATATGGACCTAGCTTCCTTTAAAGCATTGGAGATATCCAGTAGCGTAACATTCACTACTAAGGATACCGAGATTGAATTTGCTTTAGTATGAACTATGCGTAAATAAAAGGAAATGGTTCGATTTTTTCCCAGCTTTTGTGCATCTAGTCATCCAAGAAAACCTCTCGTGTCATGATTTTTCCAAGGACTTTCTGAATTTTCAAAATCTAAGGCTTTTAAGGGCCCTTAAAATCTAAAAGGAAAAATCAGGTCTGTGCAACTTTTTTCAACAGGGCCAGTTCTCTAAGCTACCAGGACGCCAGTTCTCTAAGCTACCACGGACGCTACGCCACCGATTTGTTCTGAAAATTTAGATCCATTGGGTAAATTTAATTTGAGACAAGCGGTTGGTTGGGTTGGGTTTGATTGCGCAAGGGCCCTCTTTGTCCAAGCTGCGCCAAACAACGTCAAGTCATACACGTAAGGGATGTTTTACTGACACAGAAGAGAGACATGCACACATGGAGGAATCGAATCTGACACTTGAGACAAGCGGATTCTTTTAGATTCTTTGCATGTTTGTTTGACTGGAAAGAATAGGAAATATTTACCTTATGTAATGATGTAGGAAAATTTACTCCTTCTGTATCAATAAAATTTCCCCCTCAATAAACTTCCTCCTTTAGGTGTGTACACGCTTCATGAACTCGAGGTACCCTAGTGATTTATTCTTTTCCCATAGGGTTGACTGGCCTCTGGTAAACATGGGGATCGCGACCCTAGGATGCCCAAGCGATCTTTCTCTTCTTCCTACTCTAAATCCTTTCTTTTCACAACAACTTGACATTGTCTGTCTTGTGTTTGACGCAGTTTGGCCAAATATGGCCCTTGTGCCATAAAACTCCAAAACAACCAACCAATAATTTTTTCCTTTTTTTTGCAATGTAACACTGCAAGACGTGCGAATTAACTTTGCCTTCCAGAAAGTACTTCATGATTACACTGATATATTAGCTGTCCATAACATCACGTTGTCGAAAATAGGGGTCATGTGGCAGGAAGTAACCAATAGAGTAGCCAGGATTTAATTTTGGGTGGGCCCAAATTTAGAAATAATTTTATACTAAATGAAGATCTGCACTTTATATAAATTTGTAATAGTGGCTAAGTTCACCTCCGTACTCCCTCTTCCAGAATTTATGAGTGGTTGAATTCGATAGATGCTACCACTAATTGATAGATTACCGTCTGCGTGAGATCGTGAGGGGTGTATTAAGACGGGTGTACTTCCTTATGTGCGTGGCCATACAATGGATGTAATGATTGCAACTTTTTGACTGCCGTGTACAGCCTTAAGTAGCCGAGTGTGAGTGCAGTCGACAGTTAGTTGAAATGAGGCTGAGCGGCAACGAAAAGTGAAGCTGTGATTAGAGTTGAGTAGTGTTTGTTATCACAGAGCTTCAGACAGTTGGAGTGATACGCCTTGCCTTGGCAATTCAACTACAGACCGTGAATTTGATAGACGCTACCACTAATTGATAGATTACCTATTGCGTGAGATCGTGAGGGCTGTATTAAGACGGGTGTACTTCCGTATGCGTGGTCATACAATGGATGCAACGATTACAACCTTTTGACTGCCGTGTACAGCCTTAAGTAGCCGAGTGTGAGTGCAGCCGACAGTTTGTTGAAATGAGGCTGAGCGGCAACGAAAAGCAAAGCTGTGATAAGAGTGGAGTAGTGTTTGTTATCATAAGCTTCAGACAGTTGTTGGAAGCGATATGCCTCGCATTGGCAATTCAACTACAGACCGTGAATCATCCATCGAAATGTGCGTCGATTGAGGCGAGTGCCATCTAGAATTTGACAGAAGCGCCATCTGGCTTCCTTTTAGAAAGTCCGCGTGTGGGATACACTGTTATATATATTATTATATTGTAAGCTAATTTTTGTAGGTGGAGACTAAGTTCACCACAGGACATCGGGGTGAGTAGCAATTGGTGGGACATATTATCACCCTGTCAAAAATAAGGGTCATGTAGCAGGAAATAATCAAGAGAGTAGCCAGGGTTTTCTAGGGATGCGACGTGTCATAATATATTACAACCTGACAATAGCATGACAAAAGGTACACCTATAGAAAAGAAAATCGACCTCCCCTCAATTCTAATTACATTAATGTGTGTTGTGTTTGTTTCAGTATTCCCTTTCCTTAAACTGGAGGATTGCGAGTTTGAATCCAACCAAAGACCGTCGTATAGAAGGGGACTGGTGCACGTTAAATCTGTCGGGGCTTCAAATGTCCTCACTTTTGCACGGTGTGAAAGTTTGGAGAGTGGAGTGCATGCTCAGGTGTGACCTCGTGATCTGACCATGGTTCAAAATTATGTGATGCTGCTCTGGGATCTTCCCCTTCGGGTTTAATCCCGGACCGTCGCCAATAGCCCATTATGTTGCTCCAGTGCGACGTTAATTAAATACCTCTATCTACCTACCCTTTGTTTAAAACTAATCTATCTACTTACAAAGTATAATAGACTTTTAGTGAAAATATTTTTAAATTCCGAGGTCCAGTTCTTAATCTGTCTAAAAATTTATTTGACTTTGGTCCGCCTCCAAAGTAAAATTCTGGCTATCGCTACTTGCGTGTGTTTTAGTTATTCCCTTACTTTAAAATTAATCTAGTGACGAAATTTAAGAAATAAAGACTTTTGTGAAAATATTTTAAAATCCAAGGTCTAGTTCTTAATTTGTCTAAAAGATTGCATGACTGACTTTGGTCCGCCTCTGAAGTGAAATTCTGGCTACGTTAGTGTTTCAGTATTCCATTATTTTAAAAACTAATCTATTGAGAAAAAGACTTAGTGAAAACATTTTAAATTGCAAGGTTCAGTTAATTTGTCTGAGAATTAGTATGGCTTATTTTGGCCCCTCTTCAAAGTGAAATTCTGGCTACGTTAGTTGTGTGTGTTTCAGTATCCCCTTACATTAAAATTAATCTAGTTACTAAATTTAAGAAATCAAGACTTAGAGTGAAAATAAATCCAAGGTCTAGTTCTTAATTTGTCTAAAAAATTGTATAATTGTCATTGGGCCCCTCCGAAGTGATATTCTGGTTACGTTACTGTTTTTCAGTGCTCCATTGCTTTAAAATTAATCGAGATGAAATTTGAGACTTTAAAAGAAAATATTTTAAAATCCAGTCTAGTTTTTAATTGGTCTAAAAAATGTATAACTGACATTGGATCCCCGAAGTGTAATTCTAGTTACGTTACTGTTTCAATATTCCATTATTTTAAAATTAGTCTAGAGATGAAATTTTAGACTTTTTGCGAAAATAAAAGAATCCAAAGTCTAGTTTTAAATTTGCCTAAGACATTGTGACTGACATTGGACCCCTCCGAAGTGAAATTCTGGCTACGTTACCATTTTAATATTCCATTACTTTAAAATTAGTCTAGAGATGAAATTTTAGACTTTTAGTGAAAATTAAAAAAATCCAAAGTCTAGTTTTAATTTGTCTAAAAAAGTTGCATGCCTGATATTGGACATCCTTCGAAGTGAAATTCTGTCAACAGTGATGTCTATAACTTCCCTCTTTGCCTGGTGGCGTCAGAGGTCCTGCCTATCTGGATGGAAAAGCATTTCCGGATTCGAGATTACCATTCGGTGGCACATTCGATATTCTTCAATGACAAAGCAAAGTTAGTTTGGTGAAGTCAAGATGCGCGCTAAGGTCGACAACAATCTCATTTATTCCGCTGCTCAAGATAAGGACTTTATCAGATTACCCCGAGAACACTTACTTAGCCAATTCGGCTCGATAACGGACCGTTACACCGTCTCTCAAGTAGGCCCTACAATAGCTGAGGGTATAAAAGTTTGCTCTTAACGACTTCCTTCTACGAGGTGTTAGGAGATCCACAATAAAATAGTGTACAAATTCACTTTCCGTCAGGAAGTTGAATTTGAAAAGTAACTTAAATCTATATTACTCATTAAACAAATGAAAAAGACAAACGTTGGAAATTCTGATCTGGAAACGATTCCCAGATCAGTGTAAACTAAGGAAATGCCGTTTGATAGTCAATGTGTGCTCTTCAGAGTTTAAAGGGCAATGTCAAACAAGGCTGTCCTTGATGAGATCGAGGAGTTCCTAGTTGCGAAGATAAAGCACATAGATCGATGAACCCAAGTCCATTTGTCGATTAATAATTTTGCACAAATCTTGACTTTCTCTCATGAGATGTTAAGAGACCCACAGTAAAATGGTGCAAAAATTCATGTTTAGTCAGGAGAGGTTGAATTTTAAAAGTGACTTATATCTGTATCCACAGTATCACTCACTAAACAAATGAAAACGACAAACATTTGAAATTCTGATCCGGAAACGATTTCCAGATCAGTGTAAACTAATGAAATGCCGTTTGATAGTCAATGTGTGCTCTTGAGAGTTTAAAGGGCATTGTCAAACAAGGCTGTCCTTGATAAAATCAGGAAGTTCCTTGTTGCGAAGATTAAAGCACGTAGATCGATGAACCCAAGTCCATTTGCGATTAATAATTTTGCAGATAATCTTGACTTTCTCTCATGAGATGTTAAGATATTCACAATAAAATAGTGTAAAAATTCATAAATTAAGTCAGGACGTTGAATTTTAAAAGTAACTTAAATCTGTATCCACAGAATTACTCACTAACCAAACGAAAAAGATAAACGTTTGAAATTCTGATCTGGAAACGATTCCCAGATCAGTGTAAAGAAATACCGTTTGGTAGCCAATGTGTGCTCTTGAGAGTTTAAAGGGCATTTCATTGTCAAACAAGGCTGTCCTTGATGAAATCAAGAAGTTCCTTGTTGCGAAGATTAAGCACAGAGATCGATGAACCCAAGTCCATTTGTCGACTAATAATTTTGCAGATAATCTTCACTTTCTCTCATGAGGATCCAAAATAAAATAGTACACAAATTCATATTCAGTTAGGAAGTTGGATTTCAAAAGTAACTTAAATCTGTATTCACAGTATCACTCACTAAACAAATGAAAAATACAATCATTTGAAATTCTGATCTGGAAACGATTCCCAGATCAGTGTAAACTAAGGAAACGTCGTTTGGTAGTCAAACATTGTGTGCTCTTGAGAGTTTAAAGGGCAGTGTCAAATGAGGCTGTTCTTGATGAGATCGAGAATTTCTTTGTTCCGTAAATTAAGCACATAGATGAACCCAAGTCAATTGATAATTTTGACTCTCTCTCATGAGGTGTTAATAGATCCACGATGGAAGTAGAAATATCAGTGTAATAAATAGCATTTAATTAGTAGTTAAATTTAAGAAAAACTTAAATCTTTCGCTTCTTTACCAAATATATTTACGGGCCGTCGTGGCTCAGTGAGCACACCCACTACGTTAGAAACTTCGAGTTGTAGGCGGCACAGGTTCGATTCCTGTGTCGGGTGCATTCCACCCTGGGTGAATTTCTCTCTTCTGTGTCAGTAAAACTTTCGTTGTGTGTGTCTATTGATATGTATGTCTTATATCTGGCGCAACATCGCCAAATATGGCCCTTGCGCCATAAAACCCCAAAATCAACCAACTAACCGAATATATCTACTCTTATTCACTAACCAAATGATGAAGACAAGCATTTGAAATTCTGATCTGGAAACGATTTCCAAATCGGTGTAAACGATAGAAATGTCGTTTGGTAATCATACAATGTGTGCTCTGGATAGTTTAAAGAGCATTGTCAGACAAGGTTGTCCTTGACTATCTAGAATATAGTCTCCAAAGGGAGTGCTATCACCCTCTCCTGTGGGAGCTGGAGGAATCTTGGGGAATGCTGGCCCTTAGGGAAATAGGAGAGCGTTAAGGGAGCAAGGGCAATAAGATGCTAAAAAAATTGTCACGTAAAAATGTTTGAAGCAAATATTTATGCACTTATCCATACACACTCATTACAGTGAAGCATTTTCAAAAGAAAAATCTAAAAGGAGGAACCAACTGCAAATAGTTGACTGGAGATTTAAAGATACTGCTGGCAAATATAAAGCCCAATATAGACGAATTGGGAGCACAATACCAGGAATATCCTTTTCATTAAATGATTATTTTAATTTTACTGATTTGATTGTTATTAATTACTAATAATAAAGAACAATCTAGTGTGTTCACGTGCAATTTATTTTTTATTATTTTATTTTGATAAATAACTTCATAATTTCAGTTCCATGTTGTTTTATTTTCAAACTAGCTTTTGGGAGTTTTAAAATTACACATACAGCTACATAAGCGTTTTGGTGAAATTTAAAAGTTAGAGTCAAGTTAGGCTGGTAGGTAGCTTAATCGACGTTATACTGGAGCACAACATAACAAAATAACACTCAAACCTATACTTATATTAGTTGAGATTTTTCCGATGGGGTGCCGAAAAAATTGTCTTTGAAAAGGGGCGTTGAGTCAAAAGAGTTTGGAAAACTATGACCTTCCTTGTTCCGTTGATTAAGTTATTAAATCGATGACCCGAAGTTCATTTATCGATAACTAATTCTGACTTCCTCCTATGAAATCCTAAATGAAGTAGAAAGATCACTATAAGAAAGACTTAAGACTTTAAATTATAAGAGTGTATTGAATTTTAGAGCAAACTAATGTCCTTTCCTCTCCCAAATTAACCCAAACACAAAAATTTAAAGTAAATAAACGGATCTCGAAAATAGCTTTCGTTTAAGACCAATTTCGACGTCGTAGCTATTTGTAGTCCCGCGTTTGCGCATCGCGAAGAAAGTCCCCAAAAGCCGCCACGGTTAGTTTGGTTCGCGGTGATAATATAGAAATTATTAGACTGAACTCGATGCCCATTTTTCGAAACACTCAACTTTCCGTATGGCAACCAAGTACTGGTCTGATTTTAAAGACGCATTCACGTAAAAAATATCTTAATTTTGCATTAAAAAATTCAATTTTTTAGCTTTGGGACAACTCCGAAATAAAATCATGGCTCCTTATCATGAATGTCCTTCCATGACACCCCGAAACAATGTAGTGCGTGGTCTGGACTAGCCATGCTGTTGCCCTGACAGTTGTGTCAGTAAATCTTTTTGCCTGCCACATATTTCATTGCTTTGGTGTGACCAGTTCTAAATCTTGCAAATTCTGTTTTCTATATTACTTGAAGCTGGCTATTTTTCCAGGTCCTTGTTCTCCATACCAATGATCTTGTGTCCTATCCCAAGATTTCTTTTGCTTTTACACAAGGAGTCTATTCCTTCAAAGCTAAGCAAGTTTCCCTAGGGGAAATTTAAGTAACAGCGGAAGTTAATATATTATCGGTTAACTTTTCTGTTCTGAGAAAACTATAAAAAATTTAATCGGCTATTTAAGGTACTTAGAGGCTGATAAATGCTAAGAAATATATTATATTTTTGAATGAGGGGTAACATCCCCAAGCATGAATATTACCCGTACGGGGAAAATCGCTTTAAATTTAAGCAAAATTGCTGACTGATGAACAGACTTGCATTCGTTATCAAAATTGAAGTTCTCAATGGAAGTTGACTATTTTTCCAGGTCCTGCGTCCTCTGTACCAATGGCCTCTCTCTCCTGTTGTGCCCTATCTATTTCTTTGATATTTTAAAGGGAGGTGTCCCAGATCTCCCCCTAACGCGTATGTCATCAACTCATTTCGATTCTCCCAGCCAAGGGGTCGGTCTCCCGTATCGTAGCAATCTGCAAAAGGAAGGATATTAGCATAGAAATCATGCGCGAGGGGCAAACCCTCACATTGCGTGTGTGCGTACGTTCAAACTCAGCAGACGCAAATAAATTATCCCCCTAATCACTCAGAAAAGATAGTTTAACCTAAAGGAGGCACTAAATCAGAAGATAAGCCGCGGTCGTTACGCCTCCTTTCTGCGGTGGGACATTAGTCTGCGAAGAGACAGATAATTACCCGCAATGGCATAAACAGGGGCTTTACTTCCACGCTCTTGCGGAATGGGGAATATCCAGTGTTGATTAAAGGCGTGCCACAATTATTATCCGATACGTCGCCAAATCTTTGGGTCTCAGAGCGGTGCAATGGCCGATTTTATTTACGGTCTGGAATGTGATCGGTTTTAAATAGGTGCCGCGTTGCGTGATCACATTTAAACTCTTTCATTCCGGTAGTACGTATTTGGGTAAATTAAAATGATAGCAGCTTTACTTTCCGAGACATTTCTTTTTCTAGTGCGTAAACTCGGTACAATTTTGACGCTCATTACCCTCCTGGTCTCGAAGAGGTGTTCAATTCAACGGTTTAGTTTTGATTTTATTGACAAATGTGTTCATAAAGCTCAAAAACAAAGGTGACTATCTCTACTTGGATTTCTCTCTTGGTTATTCTAGTCCAGCGATTTTCAATCGGTGTGCCGGTTCATTAGTTCTGGTTCCTTTGACAATGTGTTCGTAAAGAATTTCAATTAATACCCGTACAAATAATTTTGAGTATTGTTTTTTATTACAAAATATCATAAATAGTTTCAAAAAGCTTTTTAAAATGCCACTTCGGAGCAAAATGAGGAGGTAATTTTTTTTTGCAAATCAATGAATCGTTTTCGTCAGATCGGCAAAAAGCATCATATATTTTTCTGGCGTTCCGTAGAATTTTAGTTGAGTGCCACGAGAATAGCTGAAAATCGCTGCTCTAGTCCATAAACTTAGTATACCTTTGATTCTCATTAAGAGACTTGGTGACTACGTGTATGCAGGAGCACATATTCAGAAAACAGCTTCTTTATCATTGTAAAGTAACAGACGTAGAGCAGAGCAAGAGTGATAAGATCCATTTAATGGGCTTCCCCTTGTGTGCTAGAGGACGCTGAACAATATTGATTATTACAAGATACATCCTCGTAACAATACAGATTGCTACAAGCTACATCCCCGTAATGATATAGATTGTTACAAAATACTTCCCCTAACAAACAAATTGCTATAAGATACATCCTCGTAACAGTATAGATTGTTAGAAGGTACATCCCCGTAACAATACAAAGATACATCTCCGTAACAATATAGATTATCAGACGGCACATCCTCGTAGCAATTTAGATTGTTACAAGGGACATCTCCGTAAAGAGATACAGATCGAATAAACCTATGCATGCCTTATACAATCAAGACTATGCGAAGAAACAAAAGTTGACCAATTTAGAGTCGTATCTCCACAATTTTGCATATCGCAGCATTGCAGGTACACAACCCATTTGTGTACATAACACCCACGTGAACATGTTTGTCAAAAAATATAATAAAATTCAAAAATCACGAGCCTCAAAGCAACTTGAAATTGAAAACTCTGCGTCAAAACTGATTGTTACATACTTCGAAGTTTCTGAGGAATTTAATATGGATACGACCCCTCAAGAAAATCATATGCCTCATATTAGTTTATACAAGGAGACATTTTTATCTATAAAACGGCATCATTGGATATGTCAACGCCCCCTTTCCATAGATATTTTTTTCGCCCCCCCCGTACCCCTCTAGAAATCAACTGATAATAAATTGCGAGTAATAAACCACCAGGAGGGTTAATGCCTCCTATTTCTCCAGGGGCCAGCATTGCCCCAAAATTTCTTCAGCGCCCACAGAGGGGTGATAGGGCTCACTTTGAGAAACCATGATCTAATGAATATCAGAGGAATGATTCGTTTTTTCCCCGCAGTTGTACTTAAAATGCCGAATGATTATTAATAGTATACATTTAATTTCTTGGTTAGGTTTGAAGATATTAGACTTCATTACCCTACAAACCTAGAAATGCAAACTTTTATAAATCTCAAACAAGTCGGAGCGTAAATCTAATGTTCTTTCATTGGTACTTGGAAAGCAGATAAATTGATTCAGCTGTTTCTCGGAACTATAAATATCTTGGTTTCGCTTCTTCTAAACCAGTTGTTTGGAACAGAAAATAGATATAGGGGAGGGAAACACTAACTCTGAAATGGGCAATTTATCGCTATTTGATTTTACCTTATATCAATAGCGGTTGTTAAAGATGTGCCTTATTTCATGACATCCTGATAAATATGTGTGTTACTAACACAGTCGATTCCATAGTTTCCCGGGGGTAGCCCGGTTGGAAGAGAAGCGGATTTGCAACCGGAGGATTGCAAGTTCGTGACTCGACTCGGTCCAACCAAAGACCATCGTGTTCGCGGAGGCTGGTACAATTTAGATCTGTCGTGGCCTCAAATGTCCTCATGTTGGCGTGGTTGGAGAGTGAGGTGCCAGCTCAGGTGTTCTCGTCATCTGACCGTGGTTCAAAATTACGAGGCGTTGTTCTCGGTCTTTCCCTGCAGAATTGATCCCGGACTGTCGCCAATAGCCCGTTGTGTTGCTCCAGTGTGACGTTAATTAACTACCTACCTATCTACACGGGAGAAAGCGATTGAGTCACGTGATTTTGAACGAGTCTATTAGTTAAATTAGGGAACTGGTGGTAACATAAATTCCCATGAGGCTAGTTTTAGATTGTGTTACATAGTTTGGAAGTGTGTTACTTACAGACTAGTTAGAGTGTTGCCTAGGGATTAGTTTTAGAGTGTTGCCTAGGGACTAGTTTTAAAGTGAATACTCCAAGATTAATAGTCCCTGGGTGTATTTCTCTTCTGTGTCAGTAAAACTTTCATTGTGTGTGTGTCTATTACCTGATGTTGTATGTCTTGTGTCTGGCGCAGCATGGCCAAACATGGCCATGGCTAAATATGGTCCTTGCGCATTAAAACCCCCAAACCAACCAACCAACCAAGATGAATAGAAGTTGTAGCGAAGGGATGGCGACGTTTTGAGGAACAATATTAAAACTTTCAATTATTTTATACAACCTCAGTAAATAAGAAATTGAACACTTTTTAAGTGGTCTAAAAACATTGAATAAATATTTGTTGACTGCAGAGAAAACACCTTTATACACGATTTTTAATGAAACAAATAAGGATGTTTTTCTTTTATTCGATATGGGAGGGGCTTAAGCCCCCATACCCCTCCGTAGCTGCACCCCTGTGTACATATCGTATATCTACACATCCAAAGTGACAACAAAACGAAAAGTGAATTTAGAGAAATATGATTTGGATATGATTTGGATATGATTTTGTTGTCAAAAATTAATGTACATTTAACTGCAGTCTCGAAAATACCACATCAGCATTTTTACCCATTGTCATTTTCTAATTAATTGAATTTATATACAAAGGTGGGTTAGGTAGGTAATTGAATAAACATCGCAATGGAGCAACACAATGGGCTATTGGCGACGTCCGGGATCAAACCCGAAGGGAAAGATCCAACGACGCCTCGTAATTTTGAACCACGGTCAGATGACGAAAACAACACGTGAGCTGGCACCCCTCTCCAAACTTCCACACCATGGCAACGTGAGGATATTTGAGTCCACGACAGATTTAACGTGCACCAGTCCCCTTTGTACAAGACCACGACGGTCTATGGTTGGATTCGAACTCCCAATCCTCCAGAAGCTAATCCGTTACTTTTCCAACCGGGCTACCTTGGCCTATTATATACAAAGAAGAATATTGAATGTGGCACATTCGCATCTTTAACACAAAGAGCTTGAGAAAATCGGGTGTTCAAACAGGTGATAACTCAACAATGGATTGATCTATTATAATTATTTTTGTATCCATTCCAATCTATATAATACATTGGATGTTTTGACTCTCAGTCAAAGTTATTGGTTAAGAAATGAATTTTTAATTGATTTTTAAATGTCAAAATTCCTGAACAAATCTTGATTTTTTAGACTTCTTTGGTGAAAAATTGCAAAAATAACCTATTCTCCCTAGGAAAACGATTGATGGTCAAAACATGAAGAATATTAGGAATAATTTCCAACAGGAAATATTTCTAAACGAATTAGAATTTGAGATATCACTGTTCAAAAAACATGCTAATGAGTTAATTATATCTAAATTATGTAATTAATGATTAGATTAATCTGAATTTGTCACACTGAAATGAGTTTATTCACAAATCAATGACCCATTGTAAAAAAAATTGGATTTTTCAAGTCAAAATTTTTTTTAAATCTTCTAGTGTATACTTACACCTTAATGTTGCATGCTCATTTTGGGGGGACACGTAATGCACATTTTTTAATACTTATTTTTTACAACGCAACAACTTTTTCTAGAACATAAACGAATCGGAGGAAACAATGGAATATTTTACTTTTCTTGTAGAAAATTATCTATTTTGGCTCTAGAAATATCTCACATTTTTCTCTGACCCCACTTTGGGAAACACTGGCTCAACCCTCCAAGTGGTTCAGACGAGATAACTCATCCATCAAGATCTGACCAATTTTTCCTAATGACGAGATATTTCGTTCATCAAGATATTGTCAACTTTTTTAATGATGACGAAATAAATTCTGGTCAGTTTTCTTCTAATGAGGAGATATTTCGTCCTTCAAAAGATCTGGTCAGTTTTGCCAATGACGAGACAAATCATCGATACAACCACCAGGAAAACCTCAAAAATTCTTAAGCCGTAAGACTCCTTTAGCACTATGGCCTTTCAATTGCAATACAAAACCGGGACAGGAAGATTGGGCCCTCTCTGAAATTATCTTTTGAAAATGTGACTGACGCTATATACTGCTGCTAGTGAATACGCGGTTCGAATTGTTTCGCGATCCAGCCTAAAGCGACCCACAACACCTAGAAGCGGCAGAGAAAGACAGTCGATTTTCTATTTTAGTTCGTGGAATATTACATGTTTTTCACGGACCCCACTGGTTTAACAAGGTATCGACGACATATCTGAAATCAGCCAAAAATTATTTTGCGTAATGCTCATTTAGCATTACGAATGGAATAGAAGACTGGAAGAGAAGATTGGGCCCTCTGAAATCATCTTTTGAAGATGTGACTGACGCTACTGTTGCAAATGAATACGCGTTTCGAAATGTTTCGCGACCCAGCCAAAAGCTACCCACAACACACCGAGAAGCGACAGAGAAAGATACTCTATTTTCTATTTTGTCTCGGGAAATATCGCATGCTTTTCGCTGACCCCACTGATTTAACAGGGTATCGACGACATGTCAATCAGCCAAAAATTCTTTTGCTTTAATGATGATCATTTAGCATTACGGCCTTTCGATTGGAGTTTGACTGGGAAAGAAGATTTGGGCCCCTCTGAAATCATCTTTCGAATACATGCCTGATGCTACTGTTGAAAGTGAATACGCGTCTCGAAATGTTTCGCGACCCAGCCAAAAGCGACCCACCACACCGAGAAGCGGCAGAGAAAGTGCTTCTCGGGAGGAGGCCAGAATTTGGCCCTGAGGCCAAAAGTGGTAGCACAGAATGAAGGGGATGACAGGAAGTACATCTTTAGCTTCCGCCCTCAAGCAAAGGAGGAGAGACCGGATATCCTAATCTTCTTTCTCAATTACTGTTTTCTTGAGGAAGAGCCTCTTTTTGCGAGGCGAGAAATAGAATAAGGTCAAACAACTGCAAATGAAGGCGCTTGTCGAACGGCTCGCGATTAATTGTCAACAATGTCGCCCGGAGGCAAACTATTTTCACTTTCTGCCCCCCGTGAACGACCCCTAACGGAATGATGTATGAGCCTCCCTCTCCCCTCGATCACACACTTAGAAGGTAAACAGTTATTAAGTGCTCAGTCATAAGTACTCGGCCAGTGTCGAGCAGAACTCGGTATGGGGGAAGGGGCTGGAATGATTAAAAGGGAACAGAAGGGAATGATGCGCACAATCCAAGCATACAAACAATCATTTTTTGTAAAATAATAGTTTTAAATCATAGTTGCCCCAACTCTTTTGGCTTCACGCCGCCTTTTCAGAAACAATTTTTTTCGGCGCTCCTCTGGAAAACTATCTTATGTAACAATAAATTGTTAACTATATGTGCTGCCTATATAAGAGCAGAACTCGTTATTGGGAAAGGGGCTGGAATGATTAAAAGAGAACAGGAGTTCAATGATGTACACAATTCATGCATAAAACAATCGTAGTTTATGAAAAACTAATTTTAAACCAACATTTCACTGATGAACGTGGTTCAGAAATAGGCATTATTTGTTTATTGGTGAATGTAACATGTCCTTGGGGCCGATCACCTTAGGCCCCTTCCAACATGAGAGATAAATATTAAAAATATACAGGTGATATGAGTACTCAAATATGCAGGGCGGCTCAATATATCCATTAGATTATTTGACAGCAATGTCAGGAGATCGAAGTACCAAGTCCTAGAAGTCCGATCACATTGGGCCTAAAGGATAAATATTACAAATATACCGATAATATTGGTGACGATCGGTGATATTGGTAACTAGCAGTACCAGCACGGCGTTGCCCGTGACATCATTCTTGTTATGTCCTCACTGATTCTGAAAACATTAAAAAGAAAAAACAATAATTTTAAGAATGAGTCCAACCACCACCCGACATGACACGGGCATGTCATCTCATTCCTTCCACCTCACTGATTCTTGCTTAGAGAGCTTCATGATACACTATGTTCAATGTTCTTCCATTTGGAGCTAGGATGTAAAGATTCTTGGCTTTTCCAACTCTTGAACAACCCACATACAGTTGACCATGGGAGAAACACGGCTTAATGAGATCGAGTCCAACAACTTTCAGCGATTGGCCTTGTGCCTTGTTGATGCTCATGGCGAAACCTAAACGAACAGGGAACTGAAGTCGTTTAAATTGGAATGGGGAGATCCGAAGGGATGATTGGGATCCTAGGAATGAATACGTCTTCGCCTACGGCATGTCCAGTCATGTCCATCAATAATATTCGTCATCAGTTTCTTGATAGAGTCTTGTTCCATTGCAGAGTGAAGGTGGATGCAGATTTCTGAGAAACATAATCTGTGCCCCAATTTCCAGCTGTAATATGTGCGAGGGTACTCCAGATGGATCCAATGTGTTCAAAAACTCTGTTGTGTAGTTCACAGCCTCATCTGTGTCACATGTAGTGTCGATAGATTTGTAAATTTGAACACTACCGGGCAATTCTTGTAAAAGCTGCTTATTGATGACATTCCCTCTCTCTCTTCGTTTCTTGGGGCAAGAATTGTTCTTTGGCACAGCCATGCGTGATCAATAAAGTGCTGCGCCACATTTGGAAACACCGCCTCTTTCAGCTCTCGTTGAGTTTTCACAATCCTTCCAATGCTGCATTGCTATACATCCATCTTGATTATCCGAAGTAACGGCACCATTTCCTAGTTGAAGTAGTTTACGAGTACATTCGCATCATAGTTTCTTTCCATAAGTTCTTCACTCGGTAGGACTGAATCGCAGTTTCGATGGGGTTGCGGTAGTCCATAGCTTTTTAGGTCCGATCCACCCAACAATATAATCTTATCCTCAATGTAAAATAGAGCTATGTTGAAGATGTCATCACTGTAGTCCAGATCCATATTCTGCTGCTGTACTCGTGCTTGGTGCAGTATTTCTTCAGACAAGTTCTCTTTGTGGTTCATCCATAACTGATCGGGAGAAGACATCGAGCATGTTTGTAGCATAACAGCAAACAGATTACGTAAAATTTTTGGCGATCGAGATGCAGCTGCTTCTTCCAATGTTCCAATGTTCCAGTGTTCATCGTTCTACAGAAGTCCTCTAAGCTTGCAAGCGTCTTTGTAAGTTCCGCAGACCCTTCCTTCAAATGTTCTCAAATCTATAAACGACATCGGGCCTTGTACTTCATGCAGCAAGAGTCGCAGGTGAAAGCATTCGGAGTTGATCGGATGGCCTAGTGCACCGCTAGACCTTATTCCTGCTTGTTCTGGTACAACTTGTCCTTGTTTTCGACGGTTCCATGTCTTGTTTCCGTTGTTCCAAGTGTAGTACTTTGGTACTTGGTTATATATACAATAGGGTGCGTGCAAACTCAGCTTGGGTGCAAAGTGTGAAGAAAGACGTGTTGTTTCCTGAGGTGCTTGTACACGTTGAGCAGCATTTTCTGTCGTGAAGTAGACTCTCTGGCCATTCTCAAGGTGGATGCTTAGATGAACGACTGTGGGGTGGGGCTCGTGAATTGGGAAGTTGAGTATTCTCCATACTGCTTCGTTGCTGATGATATACCTTCCCATTTGATACTGACAAATTTCATTAAGGTCATTCTCTCCACTGGTCAGTTCAAACACTGCCATGTCGGATCCTTTGTCAACATACTTACAGACGTACTTTATAGACTTCACAGAATTGCAATACTCTACGTTGATATGCGCATTGAAAATTTTTGTTAATAGAGGGCAGTACGGAACAATCCGCGTATTGTCCACAGACACTTCTGATCCTCGAAAATTGATGTTTGCAGTAAATCCCCCGTCTTATGATGATCTAAGACGATAAAGTGGATATACGTCTTGTCCTGTTTGCGTCTCTTTCAAAAAACGGCGTGGGAATCACCTTGTGCAAATTCCATCTTTCATGCATGGAGAGAGTGGATTTATGCATCCGCAGGGGCCATGCACCATCTGCTTCGTTGCAATTCAAAAAGGTTTTGGGTCTTCTTTTGTAGATTAGGGATTTCTGCACTGACAGTCATCCACTCTGTGAACGTGTAATGAGTCTTTGAGCCAAATCAGAATGTGGGTATGAGGAAGTCCTCGCTTCTACCACTCTGTCGTGTACATATGACACTTAACTTCTCCAAAAATCTTTGCCTTTGTGATGAGACTCATCAGTGTTTTTTGCTTTTGATGAAAGACTCTTGCCAACAAATCATGACGATCCTGTGGTTTTTGCCCAACAAAGAGTTCTTGCTGTATCTCTGTCCAGTTTGGATTGCATGTAAAGGTGATGAAGAGGTCCGGTCTACCATAGTTTCTCACGTAGGTCATGGCATATTGAGTACGCTCGTGCATGTACCTGGGACCCCCAGTAAAGCTGGAAGGCAAGATGATCAACTGACCAATGTCTGCAACATTTCCATCATCATGACCGCATCCCTCAAATGTGCATACTGTTCCATTCTCAGCGTCCTCTGATTTAATCGTATGTATACCAACCTTTCCGATTCAATCTTGGCATACGAGGTGTGGCTATAAAAAAACCGGACTGATCGTTCTGCAGACAATCGGTGAGCATGTCATGTTCGAACGGCACACGAGCGTGTCACATGATATCCCCTCCCTATTGCTGTCATCGTCAAGGTTGAGCGCCGCTCAGTTGGGCCTTGGCCTTCGTTCGACGTGGACCTTGCATCTGTGCTCCATCGGAAAAATGTTAAGCGTTCAAGTAGAGCAACGCGTCAATGTGAAATTTCTTGTGAAACTCGGAAAATCCGCCACAGAAACTTATACTTTATTGAAAGGAGTATACGGAGATGAGTGTTTATCACACACTCAGGTTTTTGAGTGGTTCAAACGGTTCAAAGAGGGACGAGAAGAAATCGCAGATGACCCATGCCTAGGACGACCTTTCACGTCAAAAACGGACGCAAACATTAAAAAAATCGATGAGTTGATCCGAAAAAACCGTCGGTTAAGTATTTGCGCTGTTGCTGAATTCATAGGTATCGACAAAGGGTGTTTGGCAGATTTTGCACGAAAGTTTTAACATGAAGAAAGTGTGTTCGAAAATGGTACCGAAGAACCTCACACTCGAACAAAAGGAATCTTGAATGAACATTTGTGCTGACACTTTGCCAAACATTCAAAGGGACCCTAAATTCTTAGAGTGATAACTTGTGATGAATCCTGGGTTTTTACGTACGATCCCGAAACTGAGTGCCAATCAATGCACTGAAGAGCCCCAGTTCACCAAGACAAAAGAAAGCTCGAATGAACAAATCAAAATTAAAAGCAACGATGACTGTTTTTTTTTTACATTCATGGGATTGTGTATGTTAATTGGGTACCTGAAGGTCAAACTGTGAATCAACATTACTACATAGAGGTCCTGACTACCCTTAGTGAACGAGTAAGACGATGACCTGAATTGTGGAAAAACCAGTCATGGTTTCTTCATCAGGACAACACTCCGGCCCACACTGCACTGTCTGTCAAGAGGTTTTTGGCCAAGCATGGGATCCCTGTTAGAACACCCACCCTATTCACCGGATCTCGCCCCGTGACTTTTTCTATTTCCCAAGGTCAAATCAGCACTGAAAGGAACTAGATTTGGGACAGTAGAAGCTGTGAAAGAAAAAGCGACGGAGACCATGAACATGCTTTCAGAAAATGATTTACAGCACTACTTTGACCAATGGAAAAGTCGCATGGAGCTGTGTAGGGATCGTGGAGGGGAGTATATTGAGGGGGATAATGTTAAAATTGTGAAAGAAAACCAATAAAAGATTTTATAGCACTAATCCGGTTTTTTAATAGCTACACCTCGTACATGTCAACGATAAATTCATGGAACAGGTCTTTGTGCTTCTCTGTAAAATGTTGGAATTCGAAGAGCGTATCATCATCCTCTGAGCGTAGAACTGCATAGCAGAAATCTTTGCGGCATTCCTGTAGTTGGGTTTGTTTGTCACAGTTGAAAATTATATCCATCCTCCCCTGCCAAAACATGAGTGGATACTGTAGCGCATCGTAGGACCTGTGCGTATCGGGAATTCTCTTGATGGTGCCACTTCTAAAACTATGTCTCTTGCTCCATGTTGTTCTCACACCATGATTAAAGCCACTTCTGTTGTCGGTGCATTGAATCGCTTCTCATGTTCACCATGCGGGGTTTTGTCCACTAAGATTACCACTTTGAATTCAGGGCTGATCTTATCCATGGCCGATTTGAAGCTGTGGATGTAAGAGTTGTGATGATCCAGCATATATTGTAACTGCAGTACTTCGTCTCGTCTCGTCTGCGGAACATGTTTGCAACGCTGCTCTGCTTGTTGTGTACCATCTCCAACAAATTATATTTGCAGAAATTTAGGCTCTTCGTTTGGTAGAGGGTGTAGATACCCGATACGGTGATAAACTTGATCCTGAACCTTAAATGTCGGCATGTATCCGGACTCTAATTTCTTTTGTCGTGTCGAAAGAGGTCATCTGAAAACAGGAATTGTACCTTCTAATATTTGCCAGGAAATGTTTAGCTTCTGCTGAATCTCCAATCAGTAAAGTACGTAGGGGCTCGGCTGGATCCATTAACCGTGGCAGTTGAACCTTTCCTCTGTTGCAGCACGTACCTGGGACTTCACCTTTCCACTTCTTTGCTGCATAGTGTTGACATGTTACAGATATTGATCCAATGACGCACGAAGGATCAGATACATAATCTGCGGATGGATCGTAATTAAAAGCTGCATTCTCTAAATTTCTACAGATGCGCATTCGAGCAGCACTTCTTCCGGTTCTAACTTGCTGTAGTCTTGTTTTTTCTCCTTCTGGAGTGGATTCAGCTTCTCTTTGTTCTCTTTCTCTGTTCTCTCGCTGTCTTGTTTCTCTCTCTGGGATGGATTCAGCTTCTCTTTGTTTTCTTTCTCTGTTCTCTCGCTGTGTTGTTTCTTTTTCTGGGGTGGATTCAGCTTTTCATCTTTGTTTTCTTTCTCTGTCCTCTCGCTGTTGTGTTCGAAGACATTTCTTTTTTCTGAGAGGCTGTGGCATCTTTAAATATAGCTATACTTTTAAAGTCTTAACGCTAAACCTACTGATTCCGACAAACAACCTAAATGAATCATAATGTCAGTGAAATCAAAACCGAATTAAACAGTAATAAACAAAATTACATAAATGATACAAATTCAAAAGTAAGTTATGAAATAACCACTACTGAAATAAAAATGTAATTAAATCTTTAAATATCAATACAAAAAATTAACGAAGTTAATCAAGAGCGCTTTCAATACGTTGGATGGATCCGCTATTTCAAAACAATAGGAGTTAGAATGCGCATCATGCAAGTCAGATCGGTCTGCGCAGATACGTCATTGCGCGATAAGTATCTTTGTCAGATCAATCTGCGCAGATACGTCATAGTGGAGGAGGGACTACGCACTCAGTACAAAATATTAATTTAAAAAATTTCTAGATTAAATTTTAAAATTCAGGCTTCGAGGGACATTTAGTCACCTTTCGGACTACCTGTGTGCCAAATTTCATGGCTGTAAGTGCTATAGATTCGTCTGGACACCTCAAAAAGACCCACAAACACTTCCTTTTATAATAGAGATGAGAATAAAATAAATCGGCTATCAAAACTACGATTGTCCTCGGATCTTTCCTTTCGGGGTCGTCGTAGCTCAGTTGGTATGTCCACTGCTCTAGCAACCTTCGAGTTGTAGGTGGCACAGTTTCGATTCCTGAAAGATGCATTCCTCTCTTGGTGTATTTCTTTCCTGTGTCAGTAAAACTTTCATTGTGTGTCTATTACTTGATATTATATGGCGTGTCTGGCGCAGCATGGCCAAATATGGCTCTTGCGCCATAAAACCCGTAAAACAACCAACCAACCTTTCGGGATTAATCCCGGTTCGAAAATCGATCACACCAAAAACCTTCGTGCACGTGGGGGCTGGTGTATGTTAAATCTGGAGAGTGGGGTGCCAGGTCAGGTGTTGATCTCGTCATCTGACCGTGGTTCAAAATTACGAGGCGTTGTCCTCGGATCCAGTTGCTACTCTTCCAACCGGGCTATCACGGTCCATAGGAGGTTTCTTGGGTCCCTCAGAAAGCTTCCTAAATTTGACACCACTGCTTGACACTGCGCAACTGCCTTGACTCACAGTTCCTTGCACCGCAGTATTAGTATTCCATCGCATTGGACTGCTGCCAGAACCGTAAAGACTGTTCTGAAACGGAATTTGTATCATGCGATGCGCTTTATTGGCAGCATTTTATTACTTCTCGCCACTGGTTTGTGACGTCACGAGCGATGCCGCACGCCCAACATCAAACCCGTTGCCATACGCGAATGATTTCGGACGAGAGAATTCTTCCCGCCAAAGCAAAAGTTGCTTGAACTGTTTGTTTTGGCAGCTGAACATAATCGTTTGACATCAAAGAAATACGTACTTGCCTTGAGAAACACCTGTTAGACCCTACGTTCTTTACGGATTCGCTGTCCAAAGTGTTCGAATTCTTTAGGAAGTCGCATGACTCACGTCAAATCAACGCATCTCTGTACTAGTGGAGCAACAGTTAAAGAAATCGTCAACGTGCGAGTTCTATTTACAGTACGCGTTACAATGTGAGCCACACGTTAACGATGCCAGTTTTGGAATTTGTGAAACGAGCATTTATCGTAACTCTTTCGATAGATGATTTTGTATCTGTTTCTTGGCAAGACATCCCAGATTTTCCTACGATTTCAGAAATCCATGTTGTAGTTCGTCATTTTTTCGGCCCTGTTTGTAGAGTAGGGGATTAGCGACCGGAGGGTTGCGAGTTCGAAACTCAATCCGATCAAAGACCGTCGTGTACGTGGGGACTGATGCACGTTAAATCTGTTGTGGAGTGAAATGTCCTCACGTTGGCGTGGTGTGGAAGTTTGGAGAGTATTTGCTAAGAATTTACTTCTACTATTGAAATGCTCTGGCATACTTATCGGGGTTACTTTAAATTGTAGTTTATCGCCGTTTTGGCAACGTTTGGCGTTTAATCCAATTGATGTTAGCCAATCATAAGTATAAATTATAAATTCGGTTTGTTATTATGTATCTATATAAATTATATTAATTACATTATATATTATAATTATTAATTATTATATTATATAATTATTAATTATTATATTATATAATTATTAATTATTATATTATATAATTATTAATTATTATATTATATAATTATTAATTATTATATTATATATTGTAATTATTAATTATTATATTTATATTATATAAATAAAGTACAAATTCGATAATGGTAATTAATTAACGTCGCACTAGAGCAGAGGTGTCAAACTCAATTAAAACACGGGTCATTTAATGCAACTGGTAAGATTCACGCGGGCCACATCACATTTACAAATTTTCTTAAAATTATATTTTGAAGTGAGGATTCAGGAATATGGATAGGATAATTAAAACACATTATGTAATTAAGTGAATTTAGGGTAATAGTTTATAACATTGCTGTATAATTGCTTTTATTTAAACGTTTATTTAATTTAATGTATTTATAAAACTAAAATTAATTTTTTTTACCGGAAACTGCCAGCGCTTTCCTCCTACTAGTTTTCCAATATATATCTGGATTCAAAGACTGAGAACAGACAATCTTCATTATGGCAGATAGATGTTTATCAGTTAATCTTGATCTGTAGGTCGTTTTATTTAATTTCATGGACTAAAATAGTTGCTCACACAAGTACGTACTCTCAAAATAGAATAAAATTTATGCAGCAAACTTTTTAATTTCCGGGTATTTTTCATCTAAATAAGAATATATTTTGGGAATTCCTACTTCTCGATATTTGTCTTTTAAAACCGAATCATTCTGGAAATCAATTAATTCCAGTTGTATCGAAGTGGGAGCATTTTCAACTTCAAAGGAAAAAGGCCCAATAAAAAGAGAATTTTTTTTTGTAACTCTGAAATCATTAAAACGAGAGCGTCGTGGGCTACAAAAATTATTCAGAGCATCGTGAGTCACAAAAAATTACCTCGGGGGGCCGCCAGTTTGACACCCCTGCACTAGAGCAACACAACGGGCTATTGACGACGGTCCGGGATCAATCCCGAAGGGAAAGGTCCGACGACAACACCACGCAATTTTGAACCACGGTCAGATGACGAGGCAACACCTGAGCGGCATCCCATATAAATTCGGTAGGTATGGTAGGTAGGTACTTTAATTAACGTGCTATGGTCAGATGACGAGGCAACACCTGAGCTGGCACCACATATTAACTCGGTAGGTATGGTAGGTAGGTACTTTAATTGACGTGCTACGGTCAGATGACGAGGCAACATCTGAGCTGGCACCACATATTAATTCGGTAGTTATGGTAGGTAGGTACTTTAATTAACGTGCTTCGGTCAGATGACGAGGCAACACCTGAGCTGGCACCACATATTAATTCGGTAGTTATGGTAGGTAGGTACTTTAATTAACGTGCTATGGTCAGATGACGAGGCAACACTTGAGCTGGCACCACATATTAACTCGGTAGTTATGGTAGGTAGGTACTTTAATTAACGTGCTTCGGTCAGATGACGAGGCAACACCTGAGCTGGCACCACATATTAACTCGGTAGGTATGGTAGGTAGGTACTTTAATTGACGTGCTACGGTCAGATGACGAGGCAACACCTGAGCTGGCACCACATATTAATTCGGTAGTTATGGTAGGTAGGTACTTTAATTAACGTGCTACGGTCAGATGACGAGGCAACACCTGTGTTGGCACCCCACTCTCCAAACGTCCACACCACACCAACGTGAGGACATTTGAGGCCACGACATGCACCTCATGCAACATTTAACATGCACCAACCCCCTTTGAACACGACGGTCTTTGGCTGGATTCGAACTTGCAATCCTTCGATTGCTCGTCCGTTACTCATCCAACCGTGCTACAGCGGCCCCCCCCCATATAAATTCGGAATTTATTCTTCGGAATTTTTTTTGGCGAAGTAATGAAATCATTTTCGATTCATGCCAAGTGACGTCACGTTCGGAATCTTTACAGGAAATATGTTTTACCGCAGGAACACCATTGCCACCTACATTTAGCTAGGTAGAAAAAGCCTCTCATACTGCGACATACATTAACAGGTAGGTAGGTATTTTAATTTACGTCACAATAAGCAACTCAACGGGCTATTGGTGACGATCCGGGATAAATCTCAAAGGGAAGGATCGAGGACAACACCACGTAATTTTGAACCACGCTCAGATGACGATAGTAGTTATTAGGATCATAAATGCATTGTAATAGACAATTTTGTAACAAATTTTAGATCCATAAAAATACTTCTCATTATAATTAGTTCTTATTTCTCCTGTGTAGGATTTTATTTAGATCCCATTAATTGTTTTTAATTGTTATTATGGATGTTATTTTTTACAGGTGTTACTGTAACTAATTGTCACGTGTCCTGTGTAGGGCTTGCATTTTAGGTCTCTTAATTTTTAAATAAAAATAGTAATGAAGCAAACACAATGTAATGGTTGTAAATCATTTTTGTCCTTAGTTTTTAAATAAAAATAGCAATGAAACAAATACGATCTAACGATTGTTTATGAATCATTTTTTCAACTGGGGAGTTGCTACCCAATATTTTCAAAAAGTAACGAAAGCAATTTATATTGTTATATAAATAAATTGGAAAAAAGTAAATTCAAATAAAGTTTTTTTTTAATTTGGGCATTTGAATATTGATCTCTTTAAATAGTTAAATATTAGTGGATGGGCTGTTATTACGCTAACAATTTCAAATTAACAGATAGCAATTGTTATCCAAAATATTTACAATTACCGTAAAATCTATTGGGATAGCAGTGAAGCAATTTAAATCGAATTAAATTTGGGTACAAAAATTGAAATTGATAAGAATATTCGATAAAAATAAAAAGTTTAAATAAATAAATAGTATTTTAAAAGCATTTAATGACTAATTAAACCAGTTAATAACTATTAAAATTTACTGTTAATACCAATTTCTTTTAATTTAATTTTTTAGAACAGTTTAATTTAGTTGCTAATTGATAATAAAACTGTTAATATGAACAGTCAAGAATAACTGTTATCACAAATTTACAATAACAGTTAATGCTACTATTGCGAAATAATAGTTTTTCCTATCAAGTAAAAATTCGTAATTGATGAAAATGTAATGAATAAAGACGCTTGCTTAAATTTTGATTGTCTATCAAAAGTGAAAAACTATCTACGCATAACTTTGCATGGAATATTAAATACGTTGATTTTTTTTGGTATAAATAAATGAATTCAATTCTGTTTCATTTTCATAGTTTAACGAAGTGATTACTAAAGACGATATCACCAAACTGTTTTGAAAAGCTGATTTAAAGAGAAGGCGAGATAAGTGATACGTATCGTTGGTTAAACGCTCGCTCTCTGTTCACGCTGTTATCATATATTTAGATGTTTTTATACTCTTATTTTGTTATCTTTTTTCAAGATGTACTCTAGCCCAAGGAATATTCGCAACCGTATCTTCTTGGATTGAGAAATGCTTGATCGAAGGAGGTATTTTTTACAACGCCAGAATACAATAGATTTTCTCACGATGGAGTTACAGTTGCAAAGTTGTATTTTTATATTTTTACTTTTATATCTGATTCCATTGTATCGTTATTTTCTTTACGAAGACTAAGAATAGAAGGTTTGGTTTATGGCTCTTAAAAGAAAAGTATTCTTAAAAAGGAAAAGTATTCTTAAAAAGGAAAAGTATTCTTAAAAGAAAAGTATTCCTAAAAGAAAAGTATTCTTAAAAAAGAAAAGTATTCTTAAAAGAAAAAAAGTATTCTTAAAAGTACCCTATTCGGTCATCTCTAAAAGTATTCTTCATGAAATTATGAATGCTATGATTATAAAATTTGTGAAGCGGTGGTTGTCTAGTTGGAAGAGAAACAGATTGGCAACCAGTATTGAGAGTTCGAAACTAGGTCCAGCCACAAAACGTCGTGTACAAGGGAGCTGGTGCACGTTAAATCTGTCGTGGCCTCAAATGTCCTCACGTTGGCGTGGTGTGGAAGTTTGGAGAGTGGGGTGCCAGCTCGGGTGTTGTCCTCGTCATGTGACCGTGGTCCAAAATAACGTGGTATTGTCTTCGGACTCTCCCTTCGAGATTGATCCCGGACCGTCACCACTAGCCAGTTGTGTTGCTCCATTGCGACGTTAATTAGTTACCTACCTACCAATTGAAAGTATTCTTCATGAAATATAAATGCTATGATTATAGAATTCGCTTTTTTTCGGGTTTTTCTCCACACAACGTCAAACGTCGCCAAAGCAGCGATAAACTACATTTTAAAGTAACCCAATAAGCATTTGGGAGTGGGAGTGAAATCTTCGCAATCCGTCTGTTTTGCCTTACACTGAAAATCCCTCTCTATAAGGAAGGGTTGCTGTATTCATTTGGCTAAATGTAGGCAGCGGAACGTGTTTTCTGTTCTCCGAACGTGACGTCACTCGGCTTATTTTTCGAATACCCGCATTTCAGCACTTTAAAAAAAATTCCAACGAATTAATTCCAAATTGATATATAACAGTTGATTGGTCAACGCCAATTAGATTAAACGCTGATAAACATCACTTTAAGGTAACTCCGATAAGTATCATATAGCATTTGGGTAGCGGAAGTAAAATCTTCATAGTGCGTCTGGTTTATTTACACAGGAAATCCCTATCATAACGAGGGATTGCTGTATTCATTTGGCATACAAATTGTATTCCTGAATTGAACCAGTTTCCAAAATAAAATCATGTATTACAGCCTATATGAATTGAGAAGTTTCAGTGCTTGCGCAAAATTTCAGCATTTGTTTTCTAAATTAGAGGAGGAAAGTACTTTCGGTAGTTGGAATTTACTTCGTACTGGAGCAACACAATTGGCTATTGGCGACGATCCGGGATCAATCCCGATGGGAAAAATCCGAGGACAACACATCGTAATTTTGAATCACATGTCAGTTGACGAGAACACCTGAGCTGGTAACCCCACTCTCCAAACTTCAACACAACGTGAAGACATTTGAGGCCACGACAAATTTAACGTGCTCCAACCCCCGTATACAATCTATAATATAGCGATTATAATAAGTCCAATCTAACATTCAATAAAATTGTATTAGTATCACAAAAATCTTGTTCTTATAGCCACGATTTTCAACCGTTTTTATCCATGAAGATTGGGATGAGTAGTTTGAATTAACGTCGCACTGGAGCAACACAACTTGCTATTGGTAACAATCCGGGATTAATCCCGATGGGAAAGATCGAGGACAATACCTCGTAATTTCAAGCCACAGTCAGGTGACGAGGTCAACACCTGAGTTGTCACCCAACTCATTTGAGATGTGTTGGTTGGTTGTTTTCGGGGAGCCATATTTGGCCAAGCTGCGCCAAACACAAGACAGAAAACGAATGAAGGGAAGAAAAAGCAGAAAGAAGGGTAGACGAAGGTAAATATGAAAGGGAGGAAAGATTCCTCGGGCATTTGAGATGGGATGAGAAGCGGTTAATATTGCAAACTTAGAAACGGAAATACAAAACATTTTAGTATAGAAATAGCTAGATCACGTAACTTTTTGTAGAGTTCTGCTAGCCTCATTAACGAAACAGATCTTTCACCACGAAGGTAAACATGTGAGTGAATCACCCGAGAGATTTGTATATAACTTCAAACTATTTTAAGAGCAGGCGCTCGGATTTCCTTCTCCCCGACTGGTATGTCACTATTAGTTAAGTGTATTAGAAACGAATGATGATTTGTGAGTTATGCATTTAACCCTCCAAGTGGTTTCGACGAGATATCTCGTCCACCAAAATCTGACCAGTTTTGCTAATAACAAATGATGAATTGAATTCCGAATGATGAAAATATTGCCGGTTTTTCTCATGACGACATCATCAAGATCAGGTCAATTTTTCAAATGACGAGATATCTCGTCCACCAAGATCTGGCCAGATTTGCTAATGACGAGATATCTCGTTATCAATAATGCCGACTGAATTCCGAATCATGAAGATATTGCCGGTTTGTGATGATGACGAGATCAAGATCAGGTAAGTTTTTCTGATATCGCGGTGCATCGAGATCTGGCCAGTTTTGCTAATGACGAGATACCTCGTCGAAACAACCACCAATGAGATGAAATTTAACCGCTTTTCACTTTTCCCGGTCCACTCCAGCGCATTATGAGTTCAGCAATCTATAAATTACAATTGAAAATTACCATCAGGCATTGTTTCAGAATAAATAGCCTGTTTCGTATGTCGGATTCTTATCTTTCAGAAACTGGCGCGAACTTCTTAAGCCTGAACCCTTCCACCTCCCTCTAAAAGAAGGAATGAAAATGTTAAAAAATAAGGAAATAGCTTGCATAAATTTCAACAATTGAGAAATAGCTCTACGCTTTGCTTGGCTACCCGGACACACTGGTGTGTCTTACGGATGGTGAAAAGGCTTAAATTGTGTAAGATTTATTTCACCTCAACGGCTTAGTTTTGAACTTTTAACAATGTATTCATAAATAATTTTTGGCTATACTTGTATAAGTAATTTTGAATATTATTGTTTGTCACAAAGTATCATAAATTGTTTCACATTTTTTAAAGGTACTTAGGAGCAAAAATGTTGGTTTTGAGTTTTATGGCGCAAGGTCCATATTTGACCAAGCAGGGTTAGGTAACAATTAATTTTTTGTAAGTATATCAAAATTATACCTATTCTTTTGTCAGATACGAAAAAATATCACATATTTTTTATTAGCATATGAGTGGGAGGCCAGCTCAAGTGTTTACCTCATCACCTGACCATGGTTCAAAATTACGAGTTGTCCTCGGATTTTTTCCATCGGGATTGATCCCGGATTGCACCAATAACCCGTTGTGTTGCTATAGTGCGACATAAATTCAAACTACTCATCCCAAACTTCATGGATTAAAAGGTTGAAAATCGCTGCTCTAGAAGTATAAATACAACGCATCAATAACCGCATACACGTTCTACCTTTCAATTTTTTACCTGGTACCATGCTGACTAAAGCCCACAACTTTTTGTCCATAACAGGTACCCCGTATATTGGTACCTGTTATGGACAAATAGGTGTGAGCATTAGTATAGCCACCTCGATGGACAATAATAGCCAACTCGTTTTTGGACTGAGTGGATTTTTTCACATTGGCCATTTAATCACCAGTCTAAACAGACACGAATAAACAATTTAAAATGACCCTTCAGTTTCTGCCATGTCTTAACAAATTTCAATGTAAAAATGTGGGTTTCCTTCTCGAAATGCCATCGAGATTGAGAATGTTGACGCTCTATGTTTAGCCAAACATCGAGTGTCAACAATCGTCCATAACACCAATTTTGAGCTTTGGAGTGCATTTAACCCCTCACATCTGTGCCAAATTGCTGTGCAAACAGGGATATTGAGATTGGGAACAGGGATACAGGATATTTGTATTGCCTAAGCTGTAAAAGCCTGTTCAATTTGGGGGAACCTTTCTGACCGTCATTCAAAATTACTAGGTGTCCTCGATCTTTCCCATCGGGATTGATCCCGGATAGTCGCCAATAGACCGTTGAGCTGCTCCAGTGCGACGCAAATTCAAACTACCAAACTACCCATCCCAATCTTCATAGATAAAAACGATTGAAAATCTTTGCTCTAGGAGTATAAATGCAACGCATCAATAACCGCAGACACATTCTACCTTTGAATTTGGTACCATGGAACCATGCTGACTACAGCCCACAACTATTTGTCCATAACTGGTACCTGTTATGCGCAAATACTTGTGTGCTTTTGTCAGCATACCTCGATAGACAGTAATAGCCAACTAATTTTTCGATTTTTTTACAATGGCCATTTAATCATCCAAGTCTAAACAGACACGAAGGAACAATTTAAAATGACCCTTCAGTTTCCGCCATGTCTTAACACATTTCAATGAAGAAATGTGGGTTTCTCTCTCAAAATACCATCACCTTTTAGCCAAACATCGGGCGTCAACAATTGGTAGTCCATAACGCCAGTTTTGAGCTTTGGAGTGCATTTAACCGCTCACATCTGTGCCAAATTGCGGTGTAAGCAAGGAGATTGAGGCGTTGTATTGTCCAAGCTGCAGCACCCTGCTCAATTTGGGGGAAAGGGAATACAAAAAATAAAAGAAACCTCCAAATGTTATGCATGAGTGACTTCTCTATTATCGTATTGAAACAAGTTTATCCTTTTACTTACTTTGACTTTTACTTGTTGGACTTTTAAACTGCGGTCGCGATTCAGTGGTTTTACTCCAACATTTACTGTTATATTTTCATATTGTTATACTATCGCTTTTTGTTGCTTCTTGTGAGACTTAGGAGCATAAAACAAAGGACACTGCAGTCCCTATTGATTGTTTAGTAAATTGAGATATTTAAGCAAGTCGCTTTCTGGTACTTTCGTCGTATGATGGAATAGCGCAAAGGAGGCGACTTTAAAAGTTGATTACACGTGAATCGTTTCCTGAGTTAGTATCTGTCGATAAAATGTTTTGACTCAAAGGGAAGTTCTTGTATTTGTTAAAGATAGGAAGTGAAGAACGTGTAATGTTGTTTGGTAATTTTGAACTATGTTTGGATGAAAATAGATGTCTCAGCATTGTTAACAAGGCAGTATTTTTTTAGTTCGGGCTTAGCCAACCCAAACCATTTGGCGGGTCACAATGAAGAGCGACGGCATTCTCTTGAGCAGTTTACAAAATTTGGTGTTTTCATCCATCTTATAAAATTGCTTCGCTGTTATCAGTGGCGTAGTGTCTTGGGAAATCTAGAACCCTGGCATCCCCTAATAAAAAAAATTAAATTCGATGGCAAGAAATAAATCCTACCAAATATCCAAAAAATCTCCTACCTCATGCCTCCTACTCATATTCTATCAGTCTCTAGCCTGTTCTCTCCTATTTTTCCGCCTTTATGAAAGAGCCTTAAGCCGTGGTCAAATAGCAAGACCACGCAAGGTCGACACGCGCAGACCAATCAGAGGTGCCGGTGCGAGCGGTGAAAACGTTTTGATTGGTCTGCGCGTGTCACTTTGTACCTTGCGCTTCCTATTTGACCATGACTTTAAACTCTCAGGCAGGGATTGCGTCATCCACAAAATTTCCAGGATTGGGCGCAATCACCCTTTTGTCCTTTTTAACTTAGGGCTAAAATTATTTGTATTTTATTGCCTTAAAGGAAACAAACAACGGCGAATCTAGAATTGACTTACAATGTTGTCTAAGGCAAAGCATTACATTTTGTTGCTTTCGATCCAATCTTGGCATCCCCAGTTATCAATGTTACACTACTCTACTGATTTCTAAGCACGTTCGGGGAACCTAGGGCCTCTAAAGCCCCCTCTGGTCCCACCATTTTCTCATAGGTGGGCCAGGTATCATAGGTATTCCACCTCTCTGTAGTACAGTAATTCTTAACCTGGGGTGTGTGCACCCCTGGGGATGCGAAAAAGCATTTTCAGGGATGCGAGAGAAGTTTCGATGGACGATAGCGATTTAATAAAAGACGGTCTTATTGAAATACGTGCCAATGCACGTATTCAAATGGAATTTGAGAAACTGGATTTCTGATGCCAGAACCCTATACACAGCTGGGAAAAGCAGCATTGCAGGCACTTTACCTACTTGTGTGAAATGGGATTTTCATCACTTGCACATAAAAACCAAAGCCAGAAATCGCTTAAATGTAAGTGATGACTTACGCATGGCTCTCAAAAAAGGAGTCGCTTCAAAAATATTATTATGAATGAGCAACATAGCCATTAAAAATTGAGATATTGTTTTGTATGTACTATATGTAAATGTACGTGTTTATTTTTCAATAAATAAATTATCTTTCAATAGAAGTAATTTCCTAAATAAAGAAATAGAAACACATTTTTCATGGGGTTGCGAGAACTTATTTTTAGGTTCAAGGGGGTGCCGATCACTAAAAAGGTTAAGAACCACTGCTGTTGAAGAACCATTTTAAAACCTCTCTTACACTACAAAGGGAAAGACTCTTCCTGAATGCAATGGAGGCTTTAAATCAAATCTAACTGACTGATAACCGTTTCTGTTTTAACTCGAACATCTGATAAAGATGTTGGGTTGCTTGTATATCTCTTTCGTAAAGCTTCCGATTGGTGTTATGAAGCGAAAGTGATAAAAGGACCATTTACAGGCATTGCTTCAGGACGTCTGAATGGATATGTAAATGTAAGGCTCATTCAAACTGTCGGGTAAATATTTCTTTTTATTTCAATGGCGATGTGACGGCTTGGGGAACTGCGTAGTTGTGTCTGGACTTTCGTCAATAGTTTTTCTGTTTAAAATTAAGAACACTAGACGTTAAGTACCGTGTGTGAAAGCTGAAACAGCGTACACGTAACCAGTGGCGTAAACCAGAGCTTTGGTTGGGGGTGTTGCCCCAAATCCCCAGAGGGTTGTTGTGTCCCCTAGGCTACGCCATGTACTCCCGAGCGATTTCTCAAATAAACTCGCAAATGCACACTCATATCGCTAGTCAATGATATCGATTCCATCATCATTGTCCACCGACCTCTATCTGTGGCCTCCAGACACTCGATGAGCGAACATGTCGCATCTCCGTGGTATCTTGGCCCGCACTGATTGAGACTGCAGCAGGGGCACCGTGATTAATTTAATTTTAATGGAGAAAAGCAAAAATAAATTTTTAATTTAAAAATCGCGAACCTCCCATTTGTGGTTTGCTGTCTCAATGTTTTCATCATTACGAATTGCTTCCCCTAAAATCGGGGGCTTACGAACCAATGTTGCCCCTCCAGATCAATGTTCTGAGTGCGCCCCTGGGCTTGACCCCACTTTGGTTACGCCACTGACACCCTGCATTCCTGAACGATTTTTTAAATCAAGCATTGCCACTCATATCGGTAGGCAGTGACATTAATTCCATAAGCATTGTCCACCGTGCCTCTATCTACGGCCTCAAGGCACTCGATGAGCGAACATGTTGTCACACTCCATAGTATCTCGGCCCATACTGATTGAGACGACGGCAGGGGCAACGAGATTAATATCATATCAAGCGAAGAGAAAAACAAAAATGTATTTAAAATTTAAAAATCGCGATCCTCACATTTGTGGTTCGCTGTCCCCGAAGTTTTCATCATACCAAATTGCTGAGAAACGATCCCTTAAAATTGAGGGCTCAGGAACCAATGTGTTGCCCCTCCAGATTGATGTTCTGAGTGCCCCTTTGGGCTTGCACTACTTCGGCTTCGCCACTGACACCCTAAAGTTGAATGATTCACGAAATCACGCATTGCCACTCATATCGCTAGCTAGTGACATTGATTCCATAAGCATTGTCCACCGTGCCTCTATCTATGGCCTCAACGCACTCGATGAGCGAACATGTTGTCACATCTCCGTGGTATCTCGGCCCACACTGATTGAGACGACGGCAGGGGCAACGCGATTAATATAATTTCAATCTGCGGAGAGAAAAACAAAGAAATAAATAAAAACAGCGTCTAATGACTTCCGCGTTGAGTCGCTAGGCATTGAGAAACTGAATTAAGTGATATGTTTCTTCCTTTTCTAAGTAGTTAATCAAGACTTCCTGTGATTGCCAAGAAGAAACTTTTTTCTTGCACAAGTCTTTTTTTTCTTCCTTCTTTCTTAGCAGTTGAATATTCAAATAAAATAGCTGCATAATTGCGTTACATAAAAGATACGTTTGGGATGCGTGGATGGGTGGCCGTTAGGAATTATCTACAAAACTTTCGACGTCCACCAGCAAGCAGAACTTAGGGCTTGGGCAATAAGTCACCACACTTCCTTTTAGAGTCTTAACGACGCTTACACACGGCCACTTGGACGCCTTTGGGCAAAGGTTGAAATAAAAGTAATTTCTAACACCTCTCAGAAAATTAGAGAGCTTTTAACCTAGGGGTGCACAACGTGCAGCCCGTGAAGGTCTTGCATCTATTATCCCTGGTCTAGACTACAGAAAATTACTTTTATTTTAATTGGTTTTAAAAAACAGTGGACTGCTGTCTCCTCTCTCTCTCTCAATGGTAGATATGTGAATGTCGATGAAATTATAAAAAGTTATAAGTCGAATTTTAAGATGCAGACATCCATTATACGTCTTAGAAAGTTCAAGTTTCTTTTCCTAGAAGAACCGGAGACTAGGAACAGGTATGTACCGACCTCCTGCTTAAAATTAAATCGCCGGGTTGGTGAAGTTTTATTATTGAAAGTATTTTTATTCGTTGTGACTTAACCTTTTCAGGCCCTGGGACCAATTGCTTCACACATTAACTTGAACTAATTTGGAGTGAAGATTGAGAAGTTTCAGTTGCAATGTATCACATTCAAAAGAACGAGTACTTGAATGTCTCACTGCAGCCCGACAATCTGAAGTATTATGCCTTCCCTGCTTGTCGTATAAGCTGTGGTTATCTCTACATTTTTATCTCCCGTTCGGTATCCCGAAAAGTTGAAACTTATTAAGAAAGCCTTCCTTGTTCATATCTCTTCCATTTACTTCAATTGCTTGTTACCATCGTCAAGCTTTTTTGATTAGTTTCTTTGACAATGAATGTCAAGACCACTTTTGAGCTGGGACTACTTTATATGCAAATTAATGTTATTGCGCCACAAACTTTGTAGTATCAAGCTCCTTTCAATATATTCCTCCTATTCTTCGCTATGTAGCAACATTCAAAGGAACAAGTACTTGAATGTCTCACTGCAGCCTGAAATTCTGAAGTATTGTGTCTATTTTGCTTGTCGTGAGCTGTGGTTATCTATCCATTTTTATCTCCCGTCCGCTACCCTGAAAAGTAGACCTTATTAAGAAAGCCTTCCTTGTTCATATCTCTTCCACTTACCTCAATTGCTTGTTACCATCGCCAAGCTTTTCTGATTAGTTTCTTTGACAATGAGTGTCAAGACTACTTTTGAGCTGGGACTACTTTTTTTGCTTGCTACCATCGCCAAGCTTTTCTGATTAGTTTCTTTGACAATGAGTGTCGAGACTACTTTTGAGCTGGGACTACTTTATATGCAAATTAATGTTATTGCGCCACAAATCAGTATGCAGAATCAAGCTCCTTTCAATATATTCCTCCTATTCTTCGCTATGTAGCAACATTCAAAGGAACGAGTACTCGAATGCAGCCTGAAATTCTGAAGTATTATGCCTACTCTGCTTGTCGTAAGCTGTGGTTATTTATCCATTTCTATCTCCCCGTCCGCTACTCTGAAAAGAAAAACTTATTAAGAAAGCCTTCTTTGTTCATATCTCTTCCATTTACCTCAATTCCTTGTTACATTCACCAAACTTTTCTGCCTAATTTCTTTGACAATGAATGTCAAGACCACTGGGACTACTTTATATGCAAATTAGTGTCATTGTGCCACGAACTTTGCAATATCAGAGCTTTCAATACATTCCTTTTATTTTAAAAGTTGTGGTTTATAAACTAAGTCACCCAGCTTTACATTCAAACAGGCCGTCATAACAGTGCTTCATAGTAAAAAAATGTCTTGAATCATCATTTTTGCAGAATAAAACACAAAAAACATATTTTACAAACATATTCAAAATCTTGCTTTTTTTTACATAAAATAAATCTTAAGCGAACATAGCTCTTTTGAGTCTGATCCAACCAAAGACCGTCGTGTACAAACTATCGTGGCCTCAAATGTCCTCCCGTTGGCGTGGTGTGTGGGTAGCCAGTTCAGGTGTGACCTCGTCTTCTGACTGTGGTTCAAAATTACGTGGTATTACGTCTTCGGATCTTTCCCTTCGGGTTTGATCACGGACCGTCGCCAATAGCCCGTTGTACTGTCCAGTGCGATGTTATAAATACATACCTGCCCTTTTAAGGCTGAGGAAATAAAATTTTTAAAAATACTTTTAAACAATGTAGTTTTTAAATTGGATAGAATTAAAAAAACCATCAAAATCGGATCAAAATTGCGCTCCAGCTGTTGAAAAACTATTTTGTTTCATACCAAAGTACCCATTGAAATTAACACTTTAATATTTTTTCTCAATTCGATTTTCCAAAGATTTTAGAGTTTTTCTAATCTAATAATGAAACTTGGTGACTTATTTAAATACTTTGCTTATACATCCTCTCAAGATTAGTTATTTAATCTAAAACTTAAGTAATTTTAGGCTTTTACCTATGTTAAATTTTAATAAATTTTCTGTATTTTAAAGCTTTTGAATTTTAAATATGCTTACAGTTAAATTTTTACTGGAATCATGGTTCACAGAATGAGGCACATAATTATCTTTAATTTGACTAAAAAATTATGGTTATTTTACGTGTATTTATTTCGAAGGGGCTTAAAGTAAATTAAATACATCCCCAATAAAAATTAATTTTCACTCTTTATACCTTAATATTTAATGAAAAAAACATTTATTTGTTCCTACGAAAACGGACGTATAAATATAAAATTATTTGATAGGGGAGGTAGTTGAATTCACGTCGCACTGAAGCAGCACAACGGGCTATTGGTGACAGTCCGGGATCAATCCCAAGCCACTCTCCAAACTTTCATACCACACCAACGTGAGGGTATTTGGGCCACGACAGATTTAATGAGCACCAGCCCCCACGTACACGACGGCTTAAGTTGGATCGAGTTTCGAACTCACAACCCTCCGATCGCTAATTCGCGACTCTACCAACTGGGCTACCACGGCCCTACGGAATTCTTTGATTGAAGATCCAAACAAATCTTACAACAAAACAATCAAAACTTTTTGATTTATTGTATAGTAATCAGCCCATATTTAGCTCAGTATTCGTACTCAAAATGAACTGAATACCCTTAAAATATATATTTATACAATACTCCTTAATACCCCTTACATTAAATAGGCTCAAGTACCAGTTTAGATTATAGGCCTATCATTAAATTAAAATTTCCGAGTACTCTATGCTCAAAAGCAAATGCAGATGTTTTTCATCTTTTTCTTTACACACTTATACAGTATATAATGGAAATATTTATAATTTCCACTTGAAAATCAACATATTGCACAATACACTATAAACACATATCCGTACTCCGGAACTCTCGGGGCCTCTGTATCTTGGTATCAGTGATACCCTCCATATATGGGACCCTCATATATTCCTTGCATGATTTCTCAATTATTTTAATAGCCCGTTGTATAATAGCCGCGTAAATTCAACCTATCAACCAACCTCAAATTTTTAAACAAAACTGTTTTATAATAAAAGGGTACTTCTAACGGTATGCTACAGGAGCTCAGTGAATATGTCCACTGCGCTAGCAACCTTCGAGTTGTAGGCGGGGCAGGTTCGATTCCTGTTAGCTGCATTGCTCCCTGGGTGTATTTCTCTCTTCTGTGTCAGTAAAAACTTTCATGTGTGTATGTCAATTATTTGGTATTGTATGTCTTGTGTCTGGGGCAGCATGGCGAAATATGGCCCTTACGCCATAAAACCCCCAAACAACCAACCCTTTAGTCTCTACAAACAGCGAAAAACTCTTCTTTAGTGTCTCTTTTAGCTTTGATATAATCGACACTAAAAATTCTGAAAACCTTTTCATGGAACCTTTTTTCATGAACCACTTCTCCGAATACATCTCTAACAAACTCCAAACACAAAACTACTTTACAAAAAAGGTATTTCTAACTTGGCGTGTTATTGGTTCCCCTTTAGTCTGCAAATGGCAAAAAGCTTTGCTTTGGTGTCTTATTTCTGCTATTTTAGACATATAAGTCTACCGTAAATTTTTTATGGAATTTTAAGAAAAGGAATACCTGTAAAAGGAAGATTGTTCACGAACCACTTCTCGAAATTTATTCCTTACAAGTTCAAATAAAAGGGATTTCTAACTCAGTGTGCTACAGGTTTCCTTTAGTCTACAAATGGCAAAAAGCTCTGCTTTGGTGACTTATTTCTGCCATTTTAGACATACTTAATTAAAACTCTACCGTAAATTATTTTATGGACTTTTAAAAAAGAAATAGGCGTAAAATATAGTTTTTTCATGCACCACTTCTCGGAATTTATTCTAACAAGTTCACATAAAAGGGACTAGCCACAGGTTCCCTTCAGTCCACAAATGGGAAAAGCTCTGCTTTGGTGACTTATTTCTGCCATTTTAGACATACTTAAAAGTCTACCGTAAATTATTTGATGGACTTTTAAGAAAAGGAATATGCGTAAAATGAAGATTTTTCATCGGACCACTCCTCCTCGGAATTTATTCCTCGCAAGTTCAAGAACAGGTGACACTCCCCATGGAACTGGTTTCTCTTCCTTATAAAGCACGAGAGTAGATTGGTAAAGGTAGCGCAACCCATCAAGGAGATAGCCCGGACGCGTGCTACAATACGTGAGAGCCAAGAGGGTTACCAAACATCCGAAATCTTCAGAAAAACTCGCCACGATTCGCACAAGCACTGACCACCTGTTTCCAGTCTTTTTTCTCCGGCAGGCCGGTTAGGCCATAGCTCTGGGCGACAAAAATTGTGGAGGCGGTTAAGATAGGCGAATATTGCCGTGTTCGAGGCGCTGGAGAGGCTTTATATATATATAATGCGGGAAATATCTGTCTTCTCTCGTTCTTTTTCTCTCTCGTAAATAATGTGGCTCTTATCTTGTGTCATTGCTGCACGAAGACATTTGTTATCCATGTACATTCCATTGAGATTCTTAAAAAATATATGTCGTGTGATTATTAATTCAGTCCACACGAGTCGTGGAGCTTATCCTCAGGGGGAAGGACAGGGAGCACTTGGACTGCTAAGCGGTTGGAACAGATTTGGCCAAAATCGAGCGTGTAGTTGGTGTCTGGGGGCTAATTTTGGACTCCAAAAATGCATGCAGCAAGGACTTATTCAGAGGAGGACCGGGCAACCTCCTGATGTTACGAAAATGAATGCTGGAGTTAGCTAAATCGAAATTTCTTTTAATCCTTAAGGTGTCTTTTATGTAAGGGCATCAATTTGTTTGGGAAAAACACTGAAATAAAATATTTTCTTATTTGATTTTGTTTTACATATTGATCGCGCAATGACAAATAACCACCTTTGGTCGTGCTGCAAATACAGTCTCTTTCAATTTGTTCAATTTCTTCGACGTGATTTGTTCAAGTTCTTCGCGTTCATTTTGCTTTTCTGTTTGCTTACACATTAATGGATATGTAAGCAATCCAAACTTAGCAAAAAAAACAAAATATCCGAACTTGCATATTGTTTACCCAATTCCAATTAATGACATTGTTTATGGGATATGTCATCGGCCAAATGAGTCTGGCCGCGTTGCTAATATGGGCTCTTTCGACCACATTTAGTTTGAAACAGATTTGGTCAAAATCGTGCGTGATTGGTGTCTAGGGGCTAATTTTGAACTCGGGAAATACATACAGCAAGGGCAACCTCCTACTGTTACAACAATACATGCTGATGTTAGCTAAATCGAAATTTGTACCGGGTACTTTTTATGTAGGGATATCATTTTGTTTGGGGAAAACTTTTAAATAAAGCATTTATTTGTTTTTTAACATGTTGGTCACTCAGTTAATGATAAATGATCGCGCTGCAAACACAGGCTCTTTAAATTTGTTAAACTTCTTAGCCAGTTCAATTTCTTCGACGTGATTTCTTCAAGTTCCTCGCACTTCATTTTGCTTGTTCTGATTGTTTGCACATCAATGGATATGTAAGCAAACAGAACAGCCGATATTGAGGATCAGAAAAATCCAAACTTGCATATTGTTTACCCAATTAATGACATTGTTTATGGGATATGGCATCGGCCAAATGACAATTTCTGGCCGAGCTGCAAAAATGGGTTCTTTCGACCACATTTTCTTTGGGACAGATTTGATAAAAATCGTGCTTGGTTGGTGTCTGGGGACTAATTTTGGACTCCAAAAATACATGCAGCGAGGACTTATTCAGAGGACGACCTCCTGATGTTACAAAAATAAATGCTGGAGTTGGCTAAATCGAAATTTTGTTTAATCCGTAAGTGCAGGGTGTGATTTTTATGTAAGGACATCATTTTGTTTGGGAAAACTTTTAAATAAAACATTTCTTATTTGATTTTTTACATATTGGTCACTCAATTAATAACATTGTTTATGGAATATGTTATGGGCTTCTGGCATTGCAAATATGGGCTCTCGGTCACATTTCCGACTCATTACTCAGCTGTAGAGCATGCCGCACACCAATGCAATTTATTGTACACAAAAAAGGTCAGCACATTGAAATTGGTCTATGTAGTCAAGGGGAACCTGATTCTGGTGAATAAAAGATTGTTTCCGGTGAGTTGAATCTCTATATTGATTTGTGTGCCTATCAGTTTTTAGGCACACAAACCTCATATCCCATACACAATGCCATTAACCACTAATTCCTGCTGAATTGCACCGTGCCATATCCAGCAGAAATTAGTGGCGTGGTTATTTCTTACGCAGTCGAAACTTTGAGTAATCCATTTTTATCTGCTTTTAATACAAATGTTTGACTGTTTTCGACTCCAACAGCGCAAAATTTCCCCCATCAGCTACTTTTGGTAATACATCTCCCCATGTCTTCAAAAGTCTCAATACCAAATTTGATTCCATTCCGTTTATTCGATTTAGCTACAAATGCCTCCAAAGAGTGAAAGTTGATGACCACCCTGTACATTTTTTGGCGTGCCGCAGAATTTTAGCAATAAATTTGAGTGTCATGAGATGCCAATGGTTGAAAATCACTGTGCTCGGTAACTGTATGGGAAGATATTGAACAAGACGAGAAAAATCACTTATCTATTCACCTGGTCTGGTTGGTTGCCGTAGCTTGTCCGCTTTTGGACCCTGCGCCATAAAACCCTAATTACCTCCTTGGTATGGTTGGTATTATGAATACAACGGACTGTAGAGAGCCCATGATGTGTTTGCGCGAAAAACAACGCTATTTAGTAAGAGCAAATTTGTACGTATGCAAAAAACATATTTCATTGATTTAGCATAAACACGAGACGCTGTCTATTCCCGTCCATGACCAACTAGAATAAAATCATAAGCATGTCCGTGTAGACCAGTTTTTATTTTACTAACCTACTACCTTACAATCTGTGAAAAAATGAATTTGTGGAACAGCATACGATTTTATTACCACTGGCCTGCAAGAAACGATTAAAAAGCCTCGAGGTCAAATCAAATTCCAATTGCCTACCATTGTCTCAATGAGATGTAGTGAAACAACTTGATACTCCCATTTTCATACTTAATCTTCTATCGGCTATTTACGTGATGAGCGATTTATGCTTTCAGTCGATGATTATAGCGATACGTACTCTATCGAAGTAAATCTAAAAATACGATTCATACCATTTCCCTTAAGGCATATTTGAAGTATTTTTGAGCTGATAAGCTTCATCAACCGAATTGTTGATCATTTTAACTCTGGAACAAAAAGTGCAACGTATCCCCAGGCGCATATTCAGAAAATAATTTTGGAGGGGGTCTAATCTATCCCAATCGAAGGCCGTAATGCTAAATGAACTTTACAGTTGATGACTTTTTGACTGTTTTCTGACATACCCAAGTGCGTTTTACCTGTGTGATATACGAAATTTTGATTCCTTTAGTCTCTATTGAGGTATATTTCGAATTGATAGTTTCATCAACGATTCGATTTTTCATCACTTTGACTCCGGACAAAAAGTACGACAAACGTACCCCAGACACGTATTCAGGAAATATATTCGGAGGGGACCCAATCTTCTCTCCCGATATTCTATCCTAATCGAAGGCCGTAATGCTAAATGAACATTACTGTTTCTGACTGTTTTCTGGTATACATGCCTACGAGCATTTTACATGTATCATAGGCGAAACTTTGAAGTCTAGTTTCTCTTGAAGTATATTTGAATTATTTTCGAGTTGGAGAGGACTTATTGCTTGTTTTCATGAAAATTTCTAGCCTGAAAAAGTGGCTTATCTTTTTATATCGCCCGGACCCCTTCAAATGAAATAATAGTATTTTATCAATTTAATAATTCAGTAAGGTATGAAAGAACAACTGTAATTTTTTTCTGTGGTAACAACCATTTTTTCTGGTCACGTATCTTGAAATTGTCTTAACTTGATTATACGTATTTATACTGCAGAGTGGATCCAATAGATCCTAAGAATATATTTCTTGAAACACTACTAATTTATATTAAAATAAATGGATGCTGAATACAGTTTTGAATGGAATTTGAAAATACGGAAGATTTATTTTGAAATTAAATCCTTACTGTTCTGATTTTTTGTTTTACTGACACACACATCAACCTTCTATTTTATTAACTTAATTATTCAGTAAGGAATATGAAAGAATAACTTTTTCGCAGGAGAAGCTGGCCACTACAGGGCAGTTTTCGACGCGAAGGGGGGTTAACCCTCCTGGTGGTTGTCTCGACGAATTATCTCGTCATTACCAAAACTGGCCAGATCATGATGAACGAGATATCTCGCCATTAGAAGAAAAATGATCAGATCTTGATCTCGTCATCATAAAAAAAATCGGCAATATCTTGAGAACGAGATATCTCGTCGAAACCAGTTGGAGGGTTAAGACTTCGCTGGGTGATACATTTAAGTTACATCATCTCGACCTCTCTGTCCGCCTTTAAGACGTGCTCCAAGATAAAAGATTGAAGAACGCAGGTCTACACGATACATCGCAACCGGAGTACTTTTCCCATAACTGTAACAACAGTTATAGGCGATTTATGTCGGGAATGTAATTGCCCATTAATGCACATGCATGCGTAAATCCGCAACTTCTTCCAGTATGTTTAATGAGGCGTAACGCGGGGAGTGTTACACCACCACCGTGTTTAATTGGGTGGAATAGCGCAACGCCCTCGAATCTCCCCTCCTGATCATGGCACTTCACTTGAGATAAAATATTGTCTTTGATTTGAGGCAGCTCGGGGGCGATTTTTGTTGTTTTCTTTGTTGCCTTTTTCGCCGATAAGCTCGGATAGGCGAGCATATGGAGTCGAGCCCGTTTCCGGTCTCGCAATATCAGTCTCGAAAAATAACAGAACGGCAGAAGTAACGACGATTACGCGTAATGGAGACCTTTCGAGATTTTGTCTGGAAAAATTTGAAATGTGGTCTGCAGTGTCAGGACCGTTTCAGAGTGGAGCGCTGGACCAACTTTCGGTCATGGATCTAAGGGCGATTTAGTCGTTACAAATTTTGCGTCACTTCAACAAATGTTCATGGAATGGAAAATACTAAACAATTAATTTACATTGTAAATAACATACAGGTCACAATATAGAATAAAAATTTGTGACCTGTATTGTTTCTTAGCCCTAACCTATATGTATTTGTCCAATGATGCTGCAATTTTGCGTCACTTCAGCAAATGTTCATGGAATGGAAAATACTAAACAATTAATTTACATTGCAAATAATATACAAGTCACAATATGGAATAAAAATTTACAAATTTGCATTGTTTCTTAGCCCCAACCGATATGTATTTGTCCAATGATGCTGCAATTTTGCGTCACTTCAGCAAATGCTCGTGGAATGGAAAATACTAAGCAGTTAATTTACATTGTATACAATATGCAGGTTGCATAGAATAAAAATTTACAAATTTGCATTGTTTCTTAGCCCTAAGCTATATCTGTCCAATGCTGCTGCATAACTAAGCCTTTCTTTATCTTGTGCAAATTTCAAAAACACTTTACGAATATAGTCAATTAATTGCTTCCATTAGTTTTGATTTAACTAGTTCTAAGCTGCTTTAATTTCTCTGATCATCAGTGAAAAACTCTTTCTGTATGGGCATTTGAACCTGGGATATTTAAAACAAAGCCGAATTAAGGTAAAAAGCATAAGAATTTGCAATATTATATCGAATAAAAATTTGCATGTTTCTTAGTCCTAACCTATATGGATTTGTCTACTGATGCTGCATAACTATTTTATGTTGTGAAATTCGAAAAAACTACAAACTATAGTCTATTGTTGTTACATTGCATAAAATATACAGTTCTCAATATAGAATAAAAATTTACAAATTTGAATTGTTTCTTAGCCCTAACCCATGTGCATTTGTCCAATGATGATGCTGAACTAAGTATTTTTTTTATCTAGTGTAGATTTCAAAAACTGTTTCCCCAATTAATTGTTACCATTAGCTTCGACATATTTACTTCTAAGTTGCTTTGATTTCTCTGATCGTTCATCTATTGCTCGCCAATGAAAAAACTCTTTTATCTTGGGCATTTGAGCCTGGGATGCTTAAAACAAAGCCTAAGATCAAAATAAGGTTTGGCACATCAATTTGTTAAATCACTGAACATAGTATAGTGATCTGGCTTTGAATCCGGAAAAGATACCTATTAGTAACTTCCATCGATTATTAAGGCAATTTTTCGATATTTATGAATGAGTACCTCTAAGTCATTGGAACATTAAAAAAGCTCTCATCCAGGACAGGGATGTATTAATTCCAAAAATTAATCAATCCTTCCTCTTTATTGGAAATAAACTTCTACCAAAATATATGCTAAAAATATTCATTTATTTATTTATTTAATTTACTTTTTTGTTGTTTCTCAACAGAAAGATATCCAATTACAGAGAACAAAAAATATTTATTATCCAAAAAAAGCATGAAAAGACCTACACAAATACAGTTACATAGGAAATCAAACCAATCACTTATAGCAGATGACTTATTGAATTGAAATCATTGAAAGATATAGCAACCTCCGAGAAAGAATTTAGTCATCTGACCGTGGTTCAAAATTACGTGGTGTTGTCCTAGGATTTTTCCCTTCGGGTTCAATCCCGGACCGTCGCCAATAACCCGATGTGTTGCTCCAGCGCGACGTTAGTTAAAATACCTACCTACCAAGAAAGAATCATAGTAAGAAATCTATTTATTATAAAATTGTTACATTCTTTTTAAAGTTTTAACAAAAAATAACGAACAGTTTCTGGTGATATCCCTGGTAACGTTAAAATCAATTCAAGAAACTCAAAAGGACGAGCCAAATTTGTTTTGTAGGAGGATATCAGAGATCAGAGTTTTGTAAATCACACGCGTAAAGTATACGTCTGAGTGCGTGAATTGTCTGAAAACCCGAAAAAATCATTGAACGCAATGCTCACATTTAATATTGCGGCATTTAGGATCTCGGAGAAAGATTGGATTATCTGAAATTATTTCCTGAATACGTGCTTGATGAAGACGTTATTTTAGAAAATCAAATATTTTAGGGCGATTTGATGAGGTTAACATGAGGGCAGCTAATATCTCAGGAACGGCCCTTTGCAATGTGCACGTAGTTATATTCGAACCTGAATCTTTTAACCCCTTCAATCCCGAGAAAAAAAAATCTCTTGTCAAAAAATTATTTTGTCTTCTATAACAGGTATTTTAAGACTCAGAAATGAAAACAAATTTTTTGTTATTTTTATTTGAAAAATGGGTACCCATGAGAGTAATGTCTCCAAATGGTAACAACTGGAATCTAGAGTCCCGAATAAACACTTTTCTAAAAAAATTGTTTTATGGGGTATAACAGGTATTTTAAGACTGAAATGAAAACGTAATTTATTATAATTTTTTTTGCAAAAATAGTTACCCATTGGAGAAAGTTCCCAAATGGCGACAGCTGGAATCTTGAGACCCGAGAAAACCCCCTCCTCAAAAAGTAATTTTATCAGCTATAACGGGTATTTTAAGACTCAGAAATGAAAACAAAATTTTATTATCTTTTTATAATGGGTACCCATAGGAGTAATGTCTCCAAATGGTAACAGCTGGGATCTTGAGCGCCGAGAAAACACTCTTCTCAAAAAATTACATTATCGGCTTAACTGGTATTTTAAGACTCAGAAAAGAAAACAAAATTCAAATTTTTTTTGTAAAAAGGGGTACCCATTGGAAAAATTTTCCCAAATGGGAACAGCAAGAATCATGAATCCCGGGAAAACCCTCTCAGAAAATCATTTTACCTGCTATAACACGCATATTTTACGATTCGGAAATGAAAACTAAATTTTTAAAAAATTCGGGGAAAATGGGTATCCATGGGAGTAAAGTCTAATGGGAACAGCAGGATTAATGAACATACTTTAATTCTGAGGATCAAAGTTATCCTTTTTATGCATTCATTCAGTCACTCCAGGAGTGAAGAGATTTTAATCATCCTACACAAAAAATTAATATCATAAAGCTTGTACCCCATGTTCCTTTTATATTTTATATTTATATCCTCGATTCACATATTTTTTATATTTAAGTATCGATTTTATTGAAAGTATTCATAGAGTTGAAAATATGTTATTTTGATTGACCCTTTATATTTTATATTTATTTCAGCGATTCCCAATAATAATTTTGTATCGATTTTGTGAAAGTACCATAGCTGGAAATATTTATTTTTATTGACCCTGTAAGTTTTGCATTTTTATCCAGGATTCACATGTTTTTTTAAATTGAAGCATCGATTATTGGAAGTATCCATAGTTGGAAATATTTGTTTTTTATTAATCCTTTACATGTTTTATATCCGCGATTCATACAACATTTTTTTATATTTAAACATCGATTTTATCGAAATTATTCGTAGTTGAAACGATTTTATTTTATTGACCCTCTATATTTTATACTTATCTCACGATTCACATATTTTTTGTATTTAAACATAGATTTATTGAAAGTATTAATAGTTGAAATATTTTATTTTTTATATTGACCCTTTATATTTCTCGTTATATCCGTGATTTGTATATTTTTATATTTAAGCATCGATTTTATGAAAGTCAACACTTGGAAATATTTTATTTTTATATTCACCCTTTATATATTTACCCCTGTGAATAGGTGTGTGTGTGTGTGTGTGTGAACAGGGATAAATATTTAAAGGTGAACAGGGTACCTTGTGCATTGTGTTAACCAAGGCCTTCAATGCTCCTAAGATGACTGTCGGTAGGTAGTTCATTAACGTCGCACTGGAGCAACACAAAAGGCTATTGGCGACGGGATCTTATCCCGAAGGAAAAGATCCAAGGACAACACCACGTAATTTCGAACCACGGTCAAATGGCGAGGTCAAAACTTGAGCTGGCACCCCACTCTCCAAACTTTCATACCACACCAACATGAGGACATTTGAGGCTAAGACAGATTTAACGTGCACCAGCCCCCGTGTACACGACGGTCTTTGGCTGGACCGAGTTTCAAACTCGCAACTCCCGCGTACTAATCCTTTGCTCTTCCAACCGGGCTACAGCGGCCCTGTCGGAGCCTTTCTTTTAAAGGCCTGCCTATATACCAGTGGGTAAACCTTTCTAGGAAAAGAATTTAACTACAGTTATTACTAATTTCTTGTTAAACGGACAGGTTTGGATACTAAAACTACCGCTGTATGTTGGGTACCACTAATATATCATTTCTAGATCAGTGAAACGCGCTATGTGAAAGAAACGCCTTGAAACAATTCAAAACAGCTTGCTTTTACAGTTGCTCTCGATTTCGTTTTTTTTATTTGCAACCTTAACTTTCAGTCCATTGTTCTATTAGTGATAGTAGAAAACTAGTCGTTAGTGCGCTTTTTTTTAATAATCGTTTAGCCACTTAAAATAATAAAAAGACTGTTGAAAGGCAAAGCAAAATTTTGGGAGCACGCGCTCAACACGCTCAATTGGTTTTAAGAAATATTTTGTTATTTGTCCGAACAGGAAAACGAGTTTGATGTATACGCGAGTGCCTTTGAACCAAAGAGAAAAGCGTGCCGTAACAAAAACATTAAATCCAATTGACTTTCCCGGAAAGCACATTAACCCACTCTTCGTTGTTCTATATGTTTTAAAAAAATTACCATAAATATTGAAAATTTAAAATAAAAAAACTACTAAAATGTGCCAGCGTATAAAAATCTACTTCCCACAAGCCGAAAACAGTTAAAAAATCTACTTCCCACAAGCCGAAAATAGTTAAAAAATCTTTCACATATTCGGGGAACTCGGTACCTGGTACCGACTACCCCATGGGGTACCCAAACCAAGTTGCGAAGAATAAGGCGTTGATTTCGATTGATTGATTGAGTTGAATTTGATCGATTGAGTTGTATTTGATTGATTGAATTTCGTTTCAATTGATTTTTAGACTAAATATCAGGGTTCGCTTTTAAATAAAATAATTTATATTAAAAAAATACAGATATGAGAAAAAAAATTACATAAAATTTATACCAGTCCAAATGACACATTGTAGAAAAACTTCCTCCCAGAACATGAAAGAACAGAATTAGCTCGTCGGTATAAAATTTTCCCTTCGATTGCTTTTCGACCGTTATTTTTCAAGGACACCGTTTTAGTATTCTCCCTTCATTTGTAACTTCCATCAAGATCCTTGCTCTAGAAACCAAAGCAGAAAAATATCAAGAATATATTGATGAAGGTGAAAAGGGAGCAATAAATTTCGGATAAAAAAACGGAGTATACATGCAACAAACCTTGAAATCCCATTGCGTTAATAACCCAAGCTCGTTTTTGACGCGGCATTAAATCGTGGTATTAATGCTAGTGCAAGAAATGTTCCGGCACTAAGTCATCGTGAAAGAAAGTTCGTGACTTATCCTAACTTCTGAAATTAGTGCCGATCCGTAAATTGTAAAAAAAGACGGTCATTGACAGATGGTCCCGATAAGTCATTGACAGCTGCAATTGGAGGCTTCTGAATTTCTTCCAAACTTCTGAAATTAGTGCAGCAAATTGCGAGTGCGAAACTCTTCGCGTTTAAGTTGTGACGCCTTGCAATAAGTCAATGACAGCTGTCATTGGAAGAACCGAGGGTTGGGGGTCATTAAAAATGACAGATAATCTTTCACTTCACATCTTTGAGGCAGTGAAGAAACCCAAGCCAGGTATTTAAATTTTAAATCTTATCTAAAATTGTCTTATTTTGTACGTTGGACGCATAGCTACGCTGTCAACGATTGGCAAGTTCAGGCCTCCTATATCTGCACACCAAGCCCTAACTTACTAAAACAGGCTTCGAATGTCCTATTCTTTTGTATAAGTCGTATACTTTATTATTTTAAACACAATGAAAACATTTGTAACATAGAATCTAGAAAGCAGATTGCACATTACCAGTATAAAAAAACTTCACATTTCCCGGAATACCCGCTACCATGGTATACTTTTCCCCATCACGAAACAAATCGTTGCGTTACGCAAGCTTTCGTTCAATGATTGCTTAGCCCCTTATACTGAGTGGCAAAGCAGTTAAGGGGTTATATTGCAACACAAGCGATAACTCGCCAAATCCGTCGGGTATCTGATGGCCGCAATCTGCTGTTAAAGAGCACAATTTGTTTTTTTAAAGCAGATTTTTTTTTATAATTCGGCCTTCCCGTAGCTTAATGAAAGTTGTGCGTATGAGTGAGTGTTGGCTAGAGTGACGGAAGGAGATCGACTTCGACACAGGCTATTGTTTACTGAAGTGGGCAGGCAACGACCTTCGAAGGTCATCAGGGGACAGACCCGCCCTCCCTGGGCTCTTGCTTGTTGTGAAATAGCTGCTAAAAATAATAGCAAATATAAATTCGTTTCATTTGATGCAGAGAAAGGCGGCATTTTCGAAACGTTTGGAAACTGCAGCTCGTTTCTTAAATGCATCAAAAATCAATGGGAAGGAATTTTCAATGACTGATAGTCATTTTTCTGTGACCCTTTGACCGCTTAGTTAAATAGTTATTCAATATGCATAAATTTTAATGGTATAAATTTTTCGTAAAATATGATTCCGTTTGCTTGTTTTCCGCGATATGAGCTGCCTTTCCTTGATTTTTGCATTTCCATAATGCTTGGAAAAATCAACTCGGTTCTTAAATGCATCATCGATCAACAGCGAAGGTTGGTTTGGCTAGTCACTCTACTGTCGTATTTTGCGCTACCCGAGAGCTAATTAGACCCATTGCGATGAAATTATCAATGACTTATACCAGCCCAATTTCTGTCGCTCTCTGATGGTTACAAATTTTGAAGATAAATAGTAATTCAATATGCATAACTTTTAATTATAAATTTTTTGCAAAATATGATTCCGTTTCTTGTTTTCCGCGTTGGTGTGTTCCTTGGATTATCATTTTGTTTCTGGATGGGATAATTGATAAATGAACTGATATTAATGCATACCAGGGCACCCATATGGGGGTCACCATTGCAAGCCACCCATGCCTCAGACAAGCCACACATTGGTCCAACATCAGTTCTACGACATTAAATTGACTGAAATACGCATGCGTATCGATATGTTTTCCGTACAGAAACGGAGTACGCATGTCGCATGCTGCTCCAGTGTGTAGTCGGGTTAATCCTCCTGGTGGTTGTCTCACCGATGTATCTGATCACAAGCAAAATTAATCAGATCTTGATGGACGAGATATATCGTTGAAATCACTTGGAGGGTACGAGCGAATCGGGAAATGCGGAATGTATTTTACTGAAATGTGCAGTCCTTTATCTAGGTTCGTCTTTTTATTGTATTTATAATAAAGACGACGATTGTATAAAGAAAAGAGGAGAAACATTTATACATCCAAGCAAGTTAAACGTTGAGTTAACGAAACCAAACCTTTTGAACAGTAAAAATTTGATAAGCACACTTAAGAGTCCCAGTTGTAAAGAAAAATATATAGTTATCTCTTTTATTTCCCAAACTGTCTCTGCGCGTGGAATCGATTTATGTCGGACACCAAACCGTCCGAAACGACGTAATGAGAAGTTTTGGAAAAGTCACCACCTGTAGAGCAGCTTCCTGCCTCCCCTCAACCTTACCGGATACATTGATTTATGGGCCCAATGAAGCATCACTTAGCCGGTAAACACTTCTGTAACTTGCAAGTCATGTATTCTATTTAAGGTGTATGTACACACTAGAAATCACGAAAATCAACCAGTATATCAATAATTTTTTTATTAATTCAAATATTTTCCAATTTCTTAGCTTTCAAACCAAACCCAAGATCTTGTAAATATTCGAAATAGTTTTCTAGTTACAAAAGGGTTTTCGTTAGGTACTGTAAACCAAATACAAACATGTTTCCAAAACTTTAAAAGGAATTTCTGAAGAATTGTGTTTTTGCAATATGATGCTGTGTTCAAACAGTGATAACTCAACAATGAATTGATCTATTATAATTATTTTTGTGTCATTCTAATCTATATATGTAATATAGCGAATGTTTTGACTCTCAAAGTTATTAGTTAAGAAATGAATTTTTAGTTGATTTTTAAATGTTGAAATTCTTGAAAAATCTAGATTTTTTAGACTTCCTTGGAGAAAAAAATTGTTTAAAAACCCTATTCTTTCTAGCAATTTGACTGAGGGTCAAAACATGAAAAATAATATTAGGAATAATTTCGAACAGGAATTGTCTTTCTGAACAAATTAGAATTTGAGATATCACTGTTCAAAAAACGTGCTAATTAGCTATTATATCCAAATTAGATAATTAATGATTAGCCTAATCTGAACTTTTCACACCAATGACCCTATTGTAAAAAAATTGGATTTTTAAAGTCAAAATTTTAAAGTCTTCTAGTATATAGTACGTACACCTTAAACGTTTTGAATTTTCACAGCTAAAAGTCAGATAGGGACAGCTGATGTCACATCCCTTCAGCCGCAAATGGTTTTTTGTTTGATTTTTTAATGGCGTTTGTGATGCGCAATGAGTACCTTCAGTAGACTCTTCTTCCCTGCCCCATGCTTCCTTACTGAGGCTAACATCCAGTCCAGATAATATGCGCAGTGGGTCCTTGCGAATGGTCTACCTGTCCTCTCATTTCCCGGCTTTTGTAAAAATAGGGTAGGCTGTGTCGGAGAACGCGCGCGGCTGCAATGTTATTTATTTTGATGTAGTAAATGAAATAAGACAAATGCAGTAGTCAATTCAGTGTTTATCGAAAGCTGGCGAGTCGTTCTTCCTCGTAAACTACGTTCGATGTATCTCTGCTTGACTTTTCGACGAGTATATGCCGACATTGTGAAACTTTAAAATTTTTTCAACTGCAATTCAAAGTTTCACAACTAAAACTATTCGATTTCACTTCTAATGTCTTAAATCGAAGGATCTCGACGTTAATTTCCGTTTGAGACCTATTTCGATGTCGAAACGGTTCACAGTCTCGAGTTATACTCATTTGAAGTGTGCACGGCGCAGCTGAAAGTACCCAAATGACGTTGCCCCCTAGATTCCTTCAGTGCCCACGGGGGGCGACCTCGCCCACTTTGGGAAACTATGGGCTAATATTTCTGTCTTCAAGAATATTTAGCTGGTTAGGCCCGAAATTGGCATGTTATGAACACCGCATGGGTAAAATTGTTTACCTTGAAGCTATTCCAACAGCTACTTTAAATACTAAACCTTTGAAAGGGGGTTAGGTAGGCAGTTAATTAACGTCGCACTGGAGGAACACAACGGGCAATTAGCGACGGTCCGGGATCAATCCCTAAAGAAAAAATCCAAGGACAACACCTCGTAATTTTGAACCATGGTCAGATGAAGAGAACAACATCTGAACTGGCATCCCCTCTCCAAACTGCCACACCAGGCCAACGTGAGGACATTTGAGGCCAGATCGAACGTGCACCATCCTCCGTGTACACGACGGTCTTTGATTGGATTCGAACTCGCAGCCCTCCTGCCGCTAATCCGTTGCTCTTCCAACTGAGCTACCGCGGCCCCTTTGAAAGGGAGGAATAATTCTCAGCGCAAAGTTAATCCATTAGAAAGTCTAAAGAAATGATTAGATCGAACTCGGTGTCCATTTCTTCGTAATGCTCAACTTTCCGTACTGGCCACCTATTAATGGTCTGATTTTAAAGACGGATTCACGTCAAAAAAAGTCTCAAGCTCTAAGACGAGCAAGTCTTGGATCATCCACATTCGTATTTCCAAGATTGGAAGCAATCACTCCTGTTTTGGGCTTCATTTTAACTTTTGGTTAAAAATTATTTGTCCTTCATTGTCCTTGAGGATAAGAAACAAGGTCTGAAGCTAAGCATTAGATTTTTTGGCTTTCAATCCAATCTCGCTATATCCCAGTAATCAATGCTATGCTACTCTACTGACAAAAACGAAATGAGTAAAACATAATGAAAATGCGAGTGAAATGAATATTCGTATAATGATACGATTAAAATACGATGGGAAATACGAATAAAAATGGATATTCTTTTAAGGACACGAATAAAACACGATGGAGAGAGAGAGAAAACGAATAAATATGGATATGAGTATAGCGATACGAATAAAGTACTCTTGAAAATACGAATAAAGATGGATATATGTATAACGACTTCGAATAAAATACTATTGAGAGAGAGAGAGAAAAAAAACGAATAAAGATGGATATGCGTATAACGGAATCGAATGGAAAATACTATTGAGAGAGAGAGAAAAAATACGAATAAAGATGGATATACGTATAACGGAATCGAATGGAAAATACGAATAAAGATGGACGTAAGTATAACGGCATCGAATAAAGTGCTATTAAAAATGCGAATAAAGATAGATATACGTATAACGGAATCGAATAAAATACTATGGAAAATATGAATAAAGATGGATATACGTATAACAGCATCGAATAAAAGCCTCTTTTTCAAACATTCCGCGTGAAAGGAAGCTTTTAACAGAATATAGCAAAACACTCATATCTAGTTAGTTCTGCGATAGAACTTATCTCAAAACGATTGACAACTGTAAGAGGAAGTTTTGCAAACATTTGCCCAAATTATCTCTGTTTAACATGATAAGAGACTCCTAATTAAATATTATTATCGACATTTATTACGATAAGAGTTTACAATTAAGTAGTAGCACATTATTTGTAACCGATCTCAACAGCCATCTATTTTTGAAACCTCTCTTTAAAGTTACTGCTGTTTTAGTGTTTTAACGCCGCATTTTTATTTAGAATTTGTTTCATAATTTCCCAAACACCAATACTTAAAATTCCTCAAAGAAATGTTCTCCAAAACGATACTTCGATAATTTAACCCTAATGGTGGTTTTCTCGAGGATGTACATATCTCGCCATAAGCAAAATTGACCAGATCTTGATGGACGAGATATCTCGTCAATCAATGAAAAAAACTGACTAGATCTTGATCTCGTCATCATAAAAAAATCTGCAATGTTTTGATGACGAGAAACCACTTCGAGGGTTAATCAGGCCAAATGTGTTTCATTCAATATAACTGCACTACATGCTCCAACAACTTACCATAATCAGTATTTAAGTTTTAACAAGATAGTAAATTCTTGTATTTTTACCATTCCGATTAAGAACATGCTGCTGGTACATAAAAATATTTTCAGTCACATCTCTGTGAATGGTCGACGTAGTTATGATTGAGCAACATTTACTTACGTCAACATTTAAACGTCAGAACATTTAAATTTGTCTCTCGATATCAAAGGCGTATTCTAGAAATAACTGCTCAAAATGGGGACTTTAAACTTGGCCCTAAAAATTAAATTTTGATGTAGATTTGAAATTTGGCTTCTAAATTGGGGGTTGTCAGTGGAAATTAAGAAGCTCGTGAGTAATTTAATATGAAGAGAGAACCCTTAAGAAATTTGTATGAATTTAGAGAAGACATTATTCCTTGTTGAAAAGTGCCCTTTAATTAGCTCTTCTACGAACGATGCGCGAAAAAGAGGCGTGGTTTAATTTTTCTCCACAGTAGTACCCTAAAGCCGTGGTCAAATAGGAAGCGCAAAGCGACGCGCGCTGACCAATCAGAACGTTTTCACCACTCGAGCCGGCACCTCTGATTGGTCTGTGCGTGTCGCTTTGCGCCTTGCGCCTCCAATTTGACCTTGAGCCTGGCCACGCACGCGAGCAGCATACGACAAAACATATGACATGCGCATGCATGCTCCGTTTCAGTACAGAAAACATGTCGGTACGCATGCGTATTTCAGCCAATTTAGTGTCGCAGACTAATGTTGGACTAATGTGTGACTTAGGTTCGCCACACATTGGTCCAACATGTGTTCTACAAACCACCGCAGTGGTAGAGTGGTTATCGGAGCCCCAGAACCCCACCAGTTTGCATGAGGGGCCCCATTACCAGTTTCTAGGGCGGGCCCCAGTATTAGTTTTTATGATGGATCCCAGTACCAGGTTCAATGAGGGAATCCAGTACTAGGTCAGATGGCGGACCCAGAACCAGTTTGCATGAGGGGCCCCATTACCAGTTTCTAAGACGGGCTCCTGAACAAGTTTGGATGATGGATCCCAGTACCAGGTTTGATGACGCACCCGAGAACCAGTTTGGATGAGGGGCCCCATTACCAATAAGACGAGCCCCATAACTACTTTGGATGATGGATCTCAGTACCAGGTTCAATGACGGACTCCAGTAATAGGTCAGATGACGAACTGCAGAACCAGTTTGCATGAGGGATCCCATTGCCAATTTCTAAGACTGGCCCCATAACAAGTTTGGATGTCGGATCCCAGTACAGGTTTGATGATGGACCCCAGAACCAGTTTGGATGAGGGGCCCATTGCCAGTTTCTAAGACTGGCCCCATAACTAGTATGGATGACGGATTCCAGGACCAGATTCAATGACGGACTCCAGTAATAGGTCAGATGACGGACCCCAGAACCAGTTTGTAAGCGGGACCCCAATACCAATATCTAAAACTGGCTCAGATATAAAACGTTAAAATACAAAAGTAGCGCCAGGTCATGTCTCACCATCGACAAAACAAACTTCACCATTTATGTTTGTTACATCAACAGCACTTCGGGAGCCTCCTCTTACACTTTCCAGGCCCCTAGCCTTCCCCTCTGCACGGCCTGTTTAGCAGAGTGCCCATCAAAGGGTAATGCGGAAGAGCTGAACAAGTTAACAAGGATTAGTGGCGGGCACTTTTTGAATGTTTTGAAAAATCACCGTTCAACTGAATTCCCAGAATGCGACACAGGAAAGAAAAAAGGGAAGCGAAAAACAAAATTCTCTGAGACTGAGTTCAGACGTCTGCGCGCATGTCCTTGGCGAAAGGAAATGTATTTTAGCTAAGGAGCTGTGAAGCGGAATTTCCGCTTTCCGCAAAACAGAGCCTTACAGAAGAGCGCTTTTTCTCACACAAACAAATGTACCATCACCGAACTTTTGTTTTTCCTAGCAGCCCTTGCTGCGAAATGCGTTTCTCCATTATCCGCCAGCCTTGCAAGGAAGGATTCACACCAGTGAACCGCAGATGGAATCGGACTGCTTGGGAAGAGACTCGATTCGGGATGGAAAGCTCTGTACTGGAAAGGATTCAATGTGCCAATGGCGTACGAGAGGGCCATTCCAGGAAGTGGTCTGAAACTCCAGGACCTCATGTGGTCTGTACTGACCGTTTTGCACGTCCATATGACTGATTAGTTAGTGACCTCTTTTGAAGTTCTCTGTGCAGCTAACTTTATGACCATAATTCTGGGATTTGTCAACCAAAATACGTTGAGATATTTTGTTGCTAAAGTATAAATTAAATTTTATAATTATTTTCCATACAATCAATAAATAAATGCTTGGAAAGAGTCTCGATTCGGGATGAAAAGCCTGTGCAGGAAAGGATTTAAGGTGGCAGTGGCGTACGAGAGAGCCATTCCAGTTAGTGGTGCGAAACTCCCGGACCCCATGAGGTCTATATTAACCGTTTTGCACGTCCATATGACTGATTAGTTAGTGACCTCTTTTGAAGTCCTCTGTGCAGCTAACTTTATGACCATAATTCTGGGATTTGTCAACCAAAATACGTTGAGCTATTTTGTTGCTAAAGTATAAATTAAATTTTATAATTATTTTCCATACAATCAATAAATAAACGCTTGGAAAGAGTCTCGATTCGGGATGAAAAGCCTGTGCAGGAAAGGATTTAAGGTGGCAGTCGCGTATGAGAGAGCCATTCCAGTTAGTGGTGCGAAACTCCCGGACCCCATGAGGTCTGTACTAACCGTTTTGCACGTCCATATGACTGATTAGTCAGTGACCTCTTTTGAAGTCCTCTGTGCAGCTAATTTTGAGGCCAGAATTCTGTGACTTGTCAACCAAAATGCGTTGAGATATTTTGTTGCTAAAGTATAAACCAAATTTTTAATAATTATTTTCCCATACAATCAACAAATAAACGCTTGGAAAGAGTCTCGATTCGTGGTGGAAAGCCTGTGCTGAAAGGGATTCTGTAAATTGAAGTTGCAGTGGCATAGGAGAAGATCATACGAGGGAGTGGTCTGAACCTCCGGGACACATGCGGCCTGTACTAACTTGCAGGGCCTCCTCAAATGGTTACAGTCACTGACGGATCAAATTCCTTTGAGTCCAATGCGGAGTTAATTTCGATACAATAAATTATTTGCATTTATTACAAAAGTATTAATCAATTAAATGTTTATAATTATTTAAAAGTGAAATCAATAAACAATTGCTTTGAAGAACCTCAATTCGGGATGGAAAGCCGAAGCTGGAAGGGATTCTGAAGAGTGGCGTGACAGTGGCGTAGAAGAGGACCATCTCAGGCAATGGTTAAAAATCCTAGGCCTACACCAACTATTTTGTGGAGCTTATAAAAGATAATGATGGTTCCTATTTGGGGAATTTATTATAGGGGAAGCAAAAAACGTGACGCATTTCCGAGGAAATCTTTACATGAGGGGTTACAATCTACTGGAATTGATACTCACAGATGGTAACTTTTAAAAAGGTGGCAATTGTCTACAATTTGCCTCGAATGTTTTTTATTTGGGAAATGTTCTGCCGTAATTAAAAATTCCTTTGAATATTAATGGAAGTTTCCTGTCAAGAACTGAGAAGGTCAAGAGGTGTCTGAAACGATTAGCGAACATTAAAAGAAACATTTCACCTTTTAGGCATCGTGAAAGAAAACAACTTTCATTATCTATTTCGCAGCACCCCCTTCCATATTTGTCTTTCTTATTCTTATTTACATGGGATGTATCCTTTTTTTCAAATTGAGACGCTTATTGGTGAACCTAGGGTCAGTTTCCCTATTTATTACTTGTCAGAGAGCGTCGTCCTTAGCCACGCTAGGGCAAAAGTCACCGAAATCTCTGGCGTAGGAATTCTTAGAGTTTAATGGCCGAAAAAGTGACCACTCCTCCCCATATTCGACTTCAGCGAAGTCATGAGTGGCAATATCGTCTTTAATGTGCGGTCAGGGACGTATTCCAGAGTGATCCCCAAAGTATGGATACTTTGCATGCAATGTATTGCAAGCATAAAATAATTGAATACCGTTTGAAAGATTTGAATGTCCTCTGAAACATTAATTTCGCATGTAAACGTAAGCGGATTAGAAAATAAATCGTAATTAAAATTTCACTTTACCGAACGAATCAAGGAAACTAAACACAATATTTTTCATCTATCGTAAATGATTTTTTACATTGATTTTGTGTTTAACACGTAGTTTTTTTATTTATTTAATTATTATCTCTACAGAAAAATATCCAATTACATAGAACAAAAACATCCAAAAAATGGAAGGAAAAGATTTTTTTATGTGTTTTTTATTTTTTTTTGGGGGGGGGGGGGCTTGTGTATGAAAATGGAAGAAAAGTATGTAGGAAAAATGGTTTAGTAATAAAAGGTAGGTTCATGTAGGAAAAATGGGGAAGGAAGACTTTTATATTTGGGCTTAAGTAGGAAAGAGCGAGTATATAAACTTAAATGAATCGCTGGCTTTAACCCTCGAAGTAGTTTCGACGAGATATCTCGTCCATCAAGATATGATCAATTCTGCTAATTAAGAGATACCTCGTCATCAAGATATCGCCGATTATTATTTGGTGACGAGATCAAGATCTGGTCAATTTTTCTAATGACGAGATACCACGTCGAGAGAACCACCAGGAGGGTTAAGAAGTGAGAATGGTGGATGACTAGCTTTTACCTGTATTTAACCCCTGCACCAGAAATGCATTCAGAAAGTAATTTCAGAGGGGACCCAATCTAGTCTTTCTTATTCCAATCAAAAAACCGAAACACTCTTTGGGCCACGGTAGCCCAGTTGGAAGAGTAACGGACTAGCAGCCGGAGGGTTGCGAGTTCGAATCCAACCAAAGTCCGTCGTGTACAAAGGTAGCTGGTGCACGTTAAATCTGTCGTGGCTTCAAATGTCCTCACGTTGGTGTGATGCGGAAATTTGGAGAGAGGGTTACCAGCTCAGGTGTTCGTTCTCGTCATATGACCGTGGTTCAAAATTGCGAGGCGTTGTTTTTGGATCTTTCCTTTTGGGATTGATCCCGGACGGTCGCCAATAGCCCATTGTGTTCCTCCATTGCGACGTTAATTAACTACCACCTACCGAAATACTTTTTATTTGTTTAATTATTGTCTGTTGAAAAGTATCCATTTACAGAAAACGAAAATACGATCAAAAAAATGAAACGAAAAAGACAAGTACAATTAGATAAGAGAACAAACAAAACGTTTCATTGAAGCAGATTACTTATTGATTTGAAATCGTTAAAAAGTGTATCAACCTCCGAGGAAGAATTATAGTTAACATAGTTTAGAATTATAGTTAACATAATTTAGAATTATAGTGAACATAGTTTAGAATTATAGTTAATTGATGTTCACATTCTTTTTAAAGATATAACGAAAAATAGTTCAGTTTCTGGTGATACACCTGGGGACGTTATGAAATCAATACAAGAAACTAAAAAGTGCGAATCAATTTTGTCATGTAGGAGGTTGTAAAAAAATGAGTCCCCATCTAACATAAACATTAACCTGGGAAAGCCGGAATTAATTTTTTCAACTTTCAGTTTCCTTTTAGTATATTGTTCTTTGTTATTACAGTATTAGAAGCCAATTTTTGTTTTGAATGCACCTGGAGGTCTTCCTTCACTCTTGTAAAACGACATCTGCTATCAAACTTGAAAAAGTTTATATTGATGGGTAGGTAGGTATTTAATTAACGTCGCACTGGAGCAACACAAAGGGCTATTGGCGACGGATCAAACCCGAAGGAAAAAGATCCGAGGACAACACTACGTAATTTGATATTGATGGGAAGAATCGTAAATTTCTCAACCCATTTTCGCTGGTACCAAACCTTACCGCACTTCTTTCCCGGATTAAAAAATGGGCCGCGGTACCCTGGTTGGAAGAGTAACGGACTTGCAACCGAAGGGTTGCGAGTTCGAATCCAGCCAAACACCGTCGTGTACAAAGGGGGCTGGTGCACGTTAAATCTGTCGTGGCCTCAAATGTCCTCACGTTGGCGTGGTGTGGAAGTTTGGAGAGTGGGGTGCCAGCTCAGGTGTTGCCTCGTCATCTGACCGTGGTTCAAAATTACGTGGTGTTGTCCTCGGATCTTTCCCTTTGGGATTGATCCCGGACCGTCACCAATAGCCCATTGTGTTGCTCCAGTGTGACGTTAATTGAAATACCCCCCCCCCCAATAAAAAATGGGCCGCGGTACCCTGGTTGGAAGAGCAACGGACTAGCAGAAGGAAGGTTTCGAGTTAGAATCCCACCAAAGACCGTCGTGTACAAAGGCGGCTGGTGCACGTTAAATTTGCCGTGGCTTCAAATGTCCTCACGTTGGCGTGGTGTGGAAGTTTGGAGAGTGGGGTAGCAGCTCAGGTGTGATTCAAACTTACGTGGTGCTCTTCTCGTATCTTTCCCTTCGGGTTTGATCCCGGAACGTCGCCAATAGCCCGTTGTGTTGTTCAAGTGCGACGTTAATTAAATTACCTACGTACCGTAACTTTAAATTAGAAAACGCCAAATGTAGTGTGTAATTTGCGTCTGTGTAGCACAAATAATATTTTCTAAAAGCCTTTTCCAATAAGCAGGTTTTCCCGACAAACGCTCCTCTTGGTATCTTGCGTGTTTTTGTTGTCCCCAAAAGAGCAATGTATCGAGGCGTTACTGTAGCTGAAAGTAATCCCACAAATTTTCCTTTTTTTTCGGCAAATTTTGAGTTTTCATCCACGATATTTCAAATCGCAGCAACAGTAATGCATGATTGGATGCTATATCGTTCCATCGGTACATCGCGTTCTTTTTGTCCGTCAAGAAGAGCAATATATCGAGGAATTGCTGTAGTTGTAGATGGTCCAGTTAAGGTTTTTGCAAGTTTTGGCTGTTTTCATTCATATCATCAAAATCGCAACAGTAATTGGCATGACTGGATGATATATCGTTCGAGCTGCATCGCGGGTTTTTTTGTCCCTCAAGAACCACGATATATCGAAAGGGGGTTACTTTACCACTGTTCTTAACTACTCTAGATAAAAAGTTACAAATCTCGTCAGGAATAAAGTCGCAGAAGCATACTGTTCAAAAACGTGCTCATCCCTAATTTTAGAACGGATGTGTTTGTGATCATAATTGGGGCAATTGTAATTACAAATCAGCAGGTATTTAGGTAGGTATTTAATTAACGTCACACTGGAGAAGCACAACGGGCTATTGGCGACGGTCCGGGATCAATCCTCGAAAGGAAAGATCCGAGGACAACACCACGTAATTTGAACCACGGTCAGATGACGAGGCCAACACCTGAGCTGGCACACCACTCTCCAAACTTCCACACCAAGCCAACGATTACAAATTAGCAAAGACAGCAGAACTTCAAACCATCAGCCAAAGAATATCAGGTATTTCTGGTTTATTGATATGACTTGAATTTTAACAAAATTCATAATTTTGCTCTATTTTAACACTCCTGGTGGTTGTCTCGTCGGTGGATACCTCGTCATTAGCAAAACTGACCAGGTCTTGATGGACGAGATATCTCGTTATTAGAAAAACTGACCAGATCTTGATCATCATAAAAAATCGGCAATATCATAATGACGAGATATCTCGTCATTAGCGAAATCGGTTAGATCTTGATGGACGATTTATCTCGTGGAAACCACTTGGAGGGTTAATTGATGGTGCAACGTAGTGAGCTGAGAGTGATGTGCCCAAAAACGATGACATGTTCAAAATACAAGTAAAATAGTTATTTATTTAATAGGAATGTAAACTATCTACACAATTAGGTCAGGGTTTTGCGACCCTAGGTTTTGGGTTTCCAAAAGGAGGAGAATAGAAACCACTCAAACGGTCGGCGGTTCCGAGCCAAAAAATACAACTTCCCACTTCGAGTTATTGAAAGCATCTCTTCTTTAGTCCCTTCAGTTAATTAAGTTATTATTATAGTTAACTAGCTGAATTACCCGGTGTTGCTCGGGTTGAATTGTTTATAATTCATCGTAATATTCAATATTACTCCTATGGAGATTTCGAATTTTTTTATCCCCCTGCAAACCCAGAACAAATCGAACGGTGTTAATATATAGCCTATGTGTCCCGTAGAATTCTACAGGATGAATATACCAAATTTAGTGTGAATTGATCTGATATTGATCGTATAAATACGCAATGTTATTCCTGAGGATTTCGAATTGTCTTTAGCCCCCTGTACCATATCGACTATAAAAGAAAGACCACTTTCTATGAAAATAATCTTATATTATCACATATAAATTTACATTCCGATAATAAAGCTACAATTTAAGAATTTACAGACAGGATACATAAGCGATATGATACTGAGCGTTTTTCAGCGCAACCGCATCTGAATCTTAGAGCATGGAGCATCTGCGATTGCACCATGCTCTAAGATTCTAAAGAAACCCTCCAAGGTCATCTTGAGAGGCGACTCCTGTAGATGTTAACTCTGACGTCATCTGCACAGCCAAACAGGGAGAGAGCGCCCCCTAGCAAGTGCTCTGTCCAGGATGACGGGACGTTGCACCTCTCTGCACACCCAAGACAGATAGTACGGGGGTTAATATGTAGCCTACGTTACCCGCAGGGTTCCAAAGAATAAGTGTACCAAATTTGGTATAGATTGGTCAAACGGTGTAGATTTGTATAGAGATTAGACAGATGCCAACTCTGCTTTATATGTATAGATTAAGAGGGGACCGTCGTGCATCCTTTAAAAAATTATCTGGATGGGAAGGAGATCTTCCCGACAGATAGTTAAAGATTTACAAACGGCGGTCAATGGTCAGTGTTGACCTCTGACCTAGAGCCCTACTTTGGACGTTGCAAAGGTCTCTGGGCAACGTAGTAATTTCATGATTATCCCTGATATCATCAAAAGCACCGCAATTGTAATTTGCACAGTTGAGTAAAAAAATAAAAATGGATACTCTGTTACGAAAGTCAAAATAGATCTCTGGAATTGATCGAAATGGAAAACGGACATCGCCCACATTTCAAGCAAATTCGTTCCAACTCGTTCTGACGCAGCGATGACGTCACCACTCTACCTCAAGCGCCAAGGTTAGGCAAGATTGAGATCCAAATCCACAATAAAACTATCAAATATCCACTGCCCACAACAGTTACTTAAAATAGAAATATTTCCTGATCTCGAAACCGTTTCACGTCAAAGGCCAACTCCCCAAGAGATTAGACACGAACTGTTATTACGATAGCAGTTTAAATAACAGCTGTATTGCGAATCAGCAACTGTTATCGAAAATAGTAACAGTTAAATGTTGTGTAGAAACATACTTCATCCAAACTGCAAACAACAGATATACCTCGTAAACGGTTAATTTCTATTAAAGATACCGGATAATAATAACTTATCTTAATTAGCAATAACTCTTAAGACTGTTATCTCAACGTAACAGTTTTCCCCGTCTCCGCTGCCCGCGAATTTTCACTTTTCGAGCGATTCTGACCGGTTGCCAACTGCTCATTGTTAATTCCGAGAATCCCTAAGAGCATGATTTGTGCCGCGCAATCGGTTGAGCGGATGCGTTTCCTGGCTGGGCGACCTTCGCGAGAATCCTCTATCAATCCTGATTCCATTCATGACACTTGCTGCGCTTAGGCCAATCAGAGATCACCTCTTGATTAGATCCCGTTTTCTTGTCTTCTTCGGCGACGATCTATGCATTAACTGTCATCATCTCCACGTGGAGAGAAACCACGTTTTGCTTTGCGCTCTGAGGCAGTACGACTTGCAGTGGGGTGGTCAGAAGGGGTGCTTAAGCCCCTCCAAGGGACAAAAAATGCAACAATATCCTCATTTAATTTATCGACCTGTTTATAAATCCCGTGTGAAGATGTTTTAGACAGTTTGTCCCGACTTCAGGCAAGAAATATTTATTCACTTTTAATAACAAAAGTGGCTCACATATTACTTATTTACAGGCGTATCAACAACGATGTCATATTATCTGTCATCCCCACGTGGAGAGAGATCGCGTTTTGCTTTGCGCTCTGAGGCAGTACGACGTGCAGTGGGGTGGTCAGAAGGGGTGCTAAGCCCCTCCAAGGGACAAAAAAGGCAACAATATCCTTGTATAATTAAACGACTTGTTTTAAAAAAATTTGAAGATGTTTTTGACAGTTTGTCCCGGCTTCAGGCAAGAAATATTTATTCGTTTTTAATTCCATTAACAAAAGTGGCTCATCATTTATTTACAGGAGTATCAGAAACGATCATGCATTATCTGTCATTCTCGTGGAAAGTACTCCACGGCACAAACTTTTAAATTCAACTCCAAATCATGCAAACTTTAAAACTGATTTCCAAATCAGCGGAAAGGGAAGAAAAGCGAAACCTATCGAGTCAGATGAAACATTGACTTTTTGTTCTGTCAAGCTATGTGTAACTCCACGATCCAATAAAACTGATCTCCAAATCAGCGGAAAGTGGAGAACCTATCGAATGTTGGGACGGAGTTCAGAACAGACCGACCAGTTCAGAACAGACTGACTTTTTGTTCAGTCAAACTATTTAACTTCACGATCCAAACTTTTTAAAAATAGCCCGTTGTGTTACTCCAGTGCGACGTTAATTAATTTCCTATCCTATCCAAACTTTAAAACTGATTTCCAAATCAGCGGAAAGTGAAGAGCGAAACTTATCGAGTGTTGGGGCGGAGACCTGTTCAGAAGCATCGACGCTGTGTTCGGTCAAACAATTTAAGTCTACGATCCAAACCTTTAAACTCAACTCCAAATCAGTTGAAGAGTCCTCGATAGTATAGTGGCCAGTATCCCCGTCTGTCACGCGGGACACCAGGGTTCAATATCACGCCGGGGAGGGAAGATACCACGCCGGGGAGTGCGTTGAATTTTTATCTTGCGTCATAAAACCCAAACATCCAATCCAAATCAGCGGAGAGTGAGAGCGAAACTTATCGAGTCAGATGAAACATTGACGCCGTATGCGGTCAAACAATTTACTCCACGGCCCAAACCTTTTAAACTTATCTCCAAAATCAGCGGAAAGTGAAGGACGAAAATCATCTAGTGTTCGGACGGAGGCCTGTTCAGAAGAAGCATTGACGCTGTGTTCGGTCAAACCTATTTTACTCCACGATACAAACTTTGCAACTCATCTTCAAATCAGCGGAAAGTGAAGAATAAACAATGAAGCTATTTAACTCCACGATCCAAACTTAAAACTCATCTCCAAATCAGCGGAAAGTGAAGAAGAGCGAAACTTATCGAGTGTTGGGGCGGAGGCCTGTGTAGAATAAACATTGACGCTGTGTTCGGGAGGTTCCTAATGAACGCGAGGTATAGTTTCCGGGGAGCAGGCATCCGGGAAGGCGCAGGTGGTGCGGCGGAAACGCGGCGCCACCGTCCCAGCGGAAGTGCTTTCGGACAGCGGAAGCAGCTGCTGCTCGCATCCGTCATCTGGATTTTTTGCTCGTAGAACTCTTTCGCTCCTCTTGCAAATTACTTAATAGCCCCGGATTCAATAGCGCGCTGCGATACTTTTGTTTACCTACCTCCCGCATTTCTTGGGCCTCGAAATTCGCTCCGGAGAGACGTTTTTTATCTGCTTGGTATTTTAATTGGATCTGATTCTGGAATTTTGGAGTACGTTTAATCGCCCTCATGACCGTGAAATTGCTTTTTGAATTGCTAGTTCATTATTTTTGTAACTTTTATCCCTGATTCAGATTGATCCTCTTTGTTTACGTACCTCCACCATTATTTTTGTGAATCGAAACTCGCTCTTCGGAACATTTTAAAAATATCTTTTCCTCCTTAATATGTTAATGGTTCCGATATTGAAATTTCTTTTTTTAAATGACATGATGGGGGGGGGGGGACCGTGACCTTAAAAGGCACTAATTCAACAGCACTACGGTTAGCATTGTTTACATACCTTCCTCATTTCTCAAAACTCCCAATGAACAATTTTTCAAAAGATTTTTCTCGAAATAGATTGTTTAATGGCGTTCGTTCGATACTAAATTTTATGATTTCTAAATCTCACTGTATACATTATATGATTAATATTACGATTATTAATTAAGATTGTAAAACGAATCGAAGAGCTAGGATACCTCTTCTATTCGCAATTTTTACCATATCGCTCCTCGAAACTTGCTTTGAAGGAGCAATTTTTAAGTTTTTTTTCATCGGTTGTATTGTAATGGTTTTGCAGCAATTTCTATTTCTAAAATCGCATTTATAACCGGAATTTTTATACAGACTAGTCATTAACACTAGCAATCTAGGACTTCATTTCTGGGAGGTCAGTTGATAGAGTCACGGATTAACGACCAGAAGGTTGTGAGTTCGAAATTCCATCCAACCAAAGACCGTCTTATACGTGGGGGTGGTGCACGTTAAATCTGCCGAGGTCTCAAATGTTCTCCCGTTGGTGTAGTGTGGAAGTTTGGAGAGTGGGATGTCAGCTCAGATGTTGACCTCGTCATCTGACCGTGGTTCAAAATTACGTGGTGTTGTCCTCGGATCTTTCCCTTAGGAATTGATCCCGGACAGTCGTCAATAGCCCGTTGTGTTGCTCAAGTGCGACGTTAATTACATACCTACCTACCTGATTGGGTACATAAGTTTCCCCCTCCCGAGAACCCTTTTTTTCAAATTTTTTTCTTTTTTTAATCCTTTCTAAAACTATCTTTTAAAGGTCTTTTTCTCTGGACTAAAGAGGTTAAAGTTATTGGTTAGTTTTAGGTTTTATGGCGCAAGGGCCATATTTGGCCAAGCTATACCAAACAGAAGACATCATTAAGCAAATAAAGAGGTTTGAAATTGACGAGAAGAAAATTGTTGGGAATTTTTCAAAGATTATTCGTAACTCTTCTGGTGGTTGTCTCGACGATGTCTCGTCAATACCAAAACTGACCAGATCTTTATGGACGAGATATCTCGTCATTAGAAAATCTGACCAGATCTTGATTTGGTCATTAGAAAAACTGACCAGATCTTGATCGTCATAAAAAAAATCGGAAAAATCTTGATGACGAAATATCTCGTCATTAGCGAAATCGGTCAGATCTTGATGGACGAGGTATCTCGTCGAAACTACTTGGAGGGTTATAATCGATTATTTTACTTTCTCTTTTAAACCCAAACCACCCAGCCTCCCAACAAAGGGCTTATGATGTCCAAGAGGAAAGTGACATGATACAGAAGATAATACAATAAAAGAAATAAAAAAAAATAGTAAATAAAAGAAAAACTAATTTCGAAAAACAAGATCGAAATAGTCATAGACGTTCGATACTTTATTGTCATAAATATGTGGCGAACGCAATTACGATAAAGTGATTTCAGTACTCGGATCAACTGAAATTCGTCTCTTTTTTTAATCCTCCTGGTGTTTGACTCGATGTAAAACTGACTCTCATTTATAAAACTGCCCAGATCTTGTTCTCATCATCGTAAAAAAAATCGGCAATATCTCGATGACGAGAAATCTCGTCACTAGCAAAGTTAGTCAGATCTTGTTGAACGAGGAATCTCGTTGAAACCACTTGGAGGATTAAAATAAAAATTATGTTTATTTGTAGAAGTGACTGAGAGAGACAGATGAAGACTTCATCAATTTTTTCCAGATCTTTGAAGGTACCCTTTAAAAGAAACGTGTAAAAGAAGGTAAAAAAGTAAAATGTTTTTGAGTGCCAACCGCCACACCTTATCGAATTTTGTATCCAGGCGCGCGTGGGGTTCAAATAAGGGCCGCATTTGTGAATTGTGTAGAATGAGGTCAGAGAAAAGGAGTTTGGTACATTCCAGTTTCCTTCTCAGTTTCACTAGTAAGTTTAGAATCTCTTTTTTTTCTCGTATGCGAATGATAACATCTACTCGCATGTCTATCGTTTCTTTTCTATACTTCAAGTACTGATATGCTTGACGTACTTCCGCCCTAAAAACTTGGGGCAATTTTATGGGTGATCCAGTACTGGGTGCATGATGCTAATTTGCCCAAGGAGACGCAAAAGCTATTGGCTGTTGAGAATATGTGTAAAACAGTTCTGACAATGGAGACATTAATGGCATTAAGTGGTTCTTCAACATCGTGATTACTTTCATTTATCATTTTTTTCTTTACTACACTTCAAGTGCAAATATGATTGACTAACCTCCGTAGAAACTTCGAGCAATTTTATGGGTACTAGTGATGGGTGCATGATGCTAATTTGCCCAAGGAGAGGCAAAACTATTGATTATTAAGAATAGTATGCAGAAAACAGTTCTGATAATGGAGTTATTAATGGCATTGGTGATTCTCATCATGATCATCTCATGCTTAATTTCTTTACTAAACTTTAAGTGCACATATGATTGACGTACTTCTGTAAAAACTGGAGCAATTTTATGAGTAATCCAGTGATGGGGTATGAAGTTAATTTGCTGAAGGAGAGGCAAAAACTATTGACTATCGAGAATAATCAAATAATTCAATATCTTGAAGACGAGATATCTCGTCATTAGAAAAACTGGTCAGATCTTGATGGACGGCATATCTCGGCGAAATCATTTGGAGGGTTTATAAAAGACGTTTTAAAATGAGAAAAACAGTGGCGTCTCTAGAACTTTTTGTATTTCGGGGAGCCTGGATTGTATGTTCCCGTGAAGCTTGGTCAAGTCGTATAAGTTAAAAAAATTCAGTGAGGTATTCACAAATGGGATTTTGAAGAACAAGGGACGTGCTGCGATTTACATTCAAGTAAACAGCCGTGGATCAAAAGTGAAAACGTCTGCTCTAGCCACTTGGTACGGTGTTGCCCTGTTGCCAGCATCCAGATGGAAGGTCTCCGAACTCCAGATTTGACTCCTGAGAATCAATTTTGATTGTTTTGTTATATTACCCCCTGGGAGTACCCAAGCGCTCTCCGTAAACATATCCAGCGCACACAAGTTGGGCGAGTCAAATTTACTGTAAAGCCGACTAAAAGATTTGAGGACACACAAAAACCCTCTCATGGAAAAAACTTCAATAAAAAATATCCCCTTAATAAAATAAATAATAATGGCCCCCGCTTCCCGGCAGGAGACACACCTTTCCCCAAGAGCAATATATCATGAGACATGTATTTAGCATGGGAGGGGGCCGTGTTGTATTAGTTTCACAATGCACTTCCTTCCAGGCAACCCCCCTTGGCTGCTTCCTGCTTCTGCTCGGCTCACGTTGGCAATCACGCCTTTGTTGAGGTGAAGGCCCAAGGGGAAGATCTACCCCTGCAATAATCCCACTCTTCGCCCGTTAATTGACGGGATGAACTGTAATTAAACTTCCCTACAGAAGACGTCGATTTTCCCTTTCAAGCTGGGATGGAGGGTCCTCTTTTATCGCATCCTGTGGAAGCGGGTCTTTGGGGTTTCCTTCAATTGCCCCGTTCCCTGGATTTTCAGGTTGAACTATTCAGTCGGCCTTGCGATTATTCGTAGGTCACGTTAATGTGATTGTATTTAGGCTTTTGGTTTCGTTATTGCGTTTTGTTTCTGCGCGCCGATTAGTTTGTTGCGACTTAATATTTATGCGTTTGATTTGTTGAGACGTTTAGTATTTGCCGAGTGGTTTTGTTGATGCGACTTCCGGTTACATTGTTGTACGTTAGTTTTATTATTGCTCCGTTTGATTTTGTTATTGCGACGTTAAATATATATGCTTGGACTTTGTTGAGACGTTTAATATTTACCGAGTGGTTTTGTTTGTGCGACTTCCGTTTAATTTTTGCACGTTGGTTTTATTATCGCGTCCTTTAATTTACGCGTTTGATTTTGGTAATGCGACGTTGAATATTGATGCTTTGAATTTGTTTTGAGACGTTTAGTATTTACCTAGTGATTTTGTTGATACCTCTTCCGTTTAATTTTTCCACGTTGATTTTATTGCGAAGTCTAATCTTCGCACGATTGAATTTGTTATAGTGACCGTTTAATATTTGAGTTTGATTTTGTTATTGCGATGTTTTATATTTACGCGTTTGATTTTATAATCGATACGTTCAATATTTACGCGTTTGATTTTGTTATCACTTTTACGTCCGTTTAATTTTTACACGTTGATGTTCTTATTGCGACGGTTAATATATGCGTTTGATTTTGTTATTGCTCCTTTAGTTTAATTTCTGAGCTTTGTTTTTTATTTAGGACGTTAAATATTTGGTTTTTTTATTTTGTTATTCAGCCTTTCGCTCAATTTTTCCGCGTTGATTTTTGTTTGGGACATTTAATACCTGTGTTTCGATTTTAATATTGAGACGTTAAATTTATACGTTTGATTTTGTTATTGCAATGTTTAATAATTACGCGTTTGATTTTGTTACTGATACGTTCAATATTTACGCTGAGTTTGTTATGACGTTCATTTAATTTCTGTACGTTGATTTTTTTTATTGCGACGTTTAATTTATACGTTTGATTTGTTATTTCTACGTTTAATGGTGTTTTTTGTTATTGCGCCTTCCGTTTAATTTTTGCGCTTTGATTTTATTTGGGTGGGTAGGTAGGTAGGTATTTTAATTAACGTCACACTGGAGCAACAGAACGGGTTATTGGTGACGGTCCGGGATCAATCCCAAAGGGAAAGATCGAGGACACCACGTAATTTTGAATCACAGATGACGAGATTTTTATTTGGGACATAATACTTGTTTCTTTTTAAATTTTATTACTGAGACGTTTAATTTACACGCTTGATTTGTTATTGCAACGTTTAATATTTACGCGTTTGATTTTGAGGTCAGTGGACGGGCATTAGAAATAACAAAAATAATAAATAATAAAAACATTTTTGACGGGATGAACTAATTAAGCTTCCCCACGGGGATGTCGATTTTCCCTTTCAAGCAGGGACGCAAGATTCTCTTATCGCATCCTGAGGAAGCGGGACCCAATCTTCTGGTTTACTTCAATAGACCATCTCTTTCGCCACCTCGTCGCAATCCCCTCGTTTTGCAGATTAGACCGTTTACTCGGCCTAAGATTATTCATAGGCTGAGTTAATCTAATTATATTTACGCGTTTGGTTCTGTTATTGCGACTTTATCTTTTGATTTTTTTAAAAATGCTATCATTGATATACTGTTTAAGATTGGAGGTTTTTGTATATACACAGTGCTGTGGCCTGAAAAAGTTATCCAGTCCCAGGCTTGTTACTGATTTCTAAAGGTTCAAGGGGGTTCAATTAGCCCTTGTTTTGCCAAAAATGACCGAAGAGCAACAAATCAAACCAAGAATATATAAAAATGTGCTTTCTCTAATTTCAATGTAGCGATTTGCGAAATAGCGCCGTGTCTGGTCTGCGGGCCTGATAAAAATTATTTAGAGGGCCTTATTTGAACTGTGGGCCGGTTAAACCTATTCAGAGGGGCGTATCTGGTTGGTGGGCTGGGTAAATCTATTCGGAGGGAAGTATTTGGTCCGCAGGCACGATGAAAATATATTTAGAGGGACTTAAGTAGTCTGCGGGTCGGACAAATCTATCCGGAGGGTCGAAATCAGTCTGCGGGCTAGTTAAACCTATTCAGGGCCGCATCTCATCTACTGGTCGGTTAAACCTATTCAGAGGAGAGTATCTGGTCTGCAGGCCTGATAAAAATATTTAGATGGCCTTTTCTGATCTGCGGGCCGGTTAAACCTATCCAGAGGGCCGCATCTGGTATAAGAGTCGGTTAAACCTATCCAGAGGGCCGCATCTGGTATAAGAGTCGGTTAAACCTATCCAGAGGAGAGTATCTGGTCTGCAGGCCTGATAAAAATATTTAGATGGCCTTTTCTGATCTGCGGGCCGGATGTCCGTATCTGGATTGCGGGACGAGTGAACTTGTCCGGATGGTTGTACCTGGTCTGTGGATCAGATAAATCTGTCCGGAGGGCAGTGGAAACTCGTTCAGAGGGCTGCATCTGGTCTGCGGGCCTGAGGTAAATCTATTCGCTACAACTCCTTTATCGTACGCCGTGGTTCAAAATTACGTGGTGTTGTCCTCGGATCTTTCCCTTTGGGATTGATCCCGGACCGTCACCAATAGCCCATTGTGTTGCTCCAGTGTGACGTTAATTGAAATACCCCCCCCCCTTTATCGTACGCGTACAGTTTTTTGTGCACACTACCTGAGCCCAACCGGAACTACTATATCTTAAACAGCTAACAAATTAATTTTGAAGGGCTGTGGTAGCCCGGTTGGAAGAGTAACGGATTAGCAACCGGTGGGTTGCGAGTTTGAATCCAACCAAAGACCATCATGTACAAAGGGGGCTGATGCACGTTAAATCTGCCGTGGCCTCAAATGTCCTCACGTTAGCGTGGTGTGGAAGTTTGGAAAGGGGTGCCAGCTCAGGTGTTGCCTCGTCATCTGACCGTGGTTCAAAATTACGTGGTGTTGTCCTCGGATCTTTCCCTTTGGGATTGATCCCGGACCGTCGCCAATAGTACGTTGTGTTGCTCCAGTACGACGTTAAATAAATATCTACCTACCTACTAATTTTTAAATTTCCTCAACGAATAAAATAGAGTTTGAAACACTTTGTCTGGCATCTCTCGTGATACAGTGCCAACCCAGTCATTTCCACGGTGGTACGGTCATTTCTGTTGCACTATCTATTCCGAGGGATGACAAGATACGAGCGCCCTCTATTGGCAATGAAACCAGTCTCCCACGTAGGGAAGGTCCCTATAGGAGCTGACTGGCATCCAAAATTGTTTACGGAAAATTTGTGACCTACCCATATTTTTAATTTTACAGATGTCCAAATATTATGCTCCTTAATTGTTTTCATAACGCTTATTTTTCTATCTTAGTAAAAATTTTAATCGCTAATTATTTTTAATTTCAAAATAATAACTCAAAATAAATATTTTTAAATCGATTTAAAACTTTAATCAGTATTCATTTATTAAAAAAATTAGTCGTGTTTTTAGAACTATATTTTTATGACGGTAGGTATTTTAATTAACGTCACACTGGACCAACACTACGGGCTATTGGTGACGATCCGGGATCAATCCCAGAGGAAAAGATCCGAGGACAACACCACGCAATTTTGAATCACGGTCAGATCACGAGGCAACACCTGAGCTGGCACCCCACTCTCCAAACTTTCACACCACGCCAACGTGAGGACATTTGAGGCTACGACAGATTTAACGTGCACCAGCCCTCTTTGTACACGACGATCTTTGGTTAGATTCGAACTCGCAACCCTCCGGTTGCTAATCCGTTACTCTTTCAACCGGGCTACCGTGGCCCGACTCCAAGTATAGATATGTCACCTGAAAAATAGTTGTCACCACAGAACAAAAAATACAGGCTTTTCTTTCGTATTCCGTACTCAATACGTCATCTGACCGTGGTTCAAAATTACGTGGTGTTGTCCTCGGATCTTTCCCTTTGGGATTGTTCCCGGACCGTCGCATATAGCCCGCTATGTCGATCCACTTCCAACGTCAATTAAAATACCTACCTGCCTAACTGAATAAAAATTACGTGGTGTTGTCCTCGGATCTTTCCCTTTGGGATTGATCCCGGACCGTCACCAATAGCCCATTGTGTTGCTCCAGTGTGACGTTAATTGAAATTCCCCCCCCCTAACTGAATAAGCCTCGTTTCGAAATTTTCAGACTAGCATAAGTTTGATAGTATCAGTAAATCACTAATTACAGTTTCCGCATTGTAAATATCGAATCTTTACTTTTGGGATTGATCCCGGACCGTCACCCATAGCCCGTTGTGTTGCTCCAGTGTGACGTTAATTAACTACCTACCGAAGACAACTCCAGTTAATTTTGAATCACGGTCAGATCACGAGGCAACACCTGTGAGCTGGCACCCCACTCTCCAAACTTTCACACCACGCCAACATGAGGACATTTGAGGCTACGGCCGATTTAACGTGCACCAGCCGCCGTGCACACGACGGTCTTTCACTGGACCGTGTATTGAACTCACAACCTTCCGATTGTTTCCGCGGCTGTGAGTAATAGATGGACGATCAGAGAAATTAAAGCAGCTTAGAACTAATTAAATCAGAACTAATGGTAGCAATTCATTGACTATAGTTCGAAAGAGCTTTTGAAACTTGCACTAGATTAAAAAAATACTTTGTTCTACAGTCTGGATAAATGCATATAGTAGGTTAGAACCAAGAAACATGCAAGTTGGTAAATTTTCGTTCTATATTGAAATCTGTGTATTATATACAATATAAATTAATAGTTTCGTATTATCCATTCCATGAACATTTGTTGGAGTGAAATACGCAAAATTTGTCGTGACTAATCCTCCTTAAATTCATGATCCAAAGTTGATCATCCTAGCTAGACGGTGGCCAAATATGGCCCTTGCGCCATAAAACCTGAAAACCAACCAACCTAGCTAGACCGGTGGCCAAATATGGCCCTTGCGCCATAAAACCTGAAAACCAACCAACCTAGCTAGACCGGTGGCCAAATATGGCCCTTGCGCCATAAAACCTGAAAACCAACCAACTTAGCTAGACCGGTGGCCAAATATGGCCCTTGCGCCATAAAACCTGAAAACCAACCAACCTAGCTAGACCGGTGCCAAATATGGCCCTTCCGCCATAAAACCTGAAAACCAACCAACCTAGCTAGACCGGTGGCTAAATATGGCCCTTGCGCCATAAAACCTAAAAACCAACCAATCAACCTAGCTAGACCGGATAGTGCCTAAAATCCCGGATAGGAAATATAAATAGGCTGGAATAGTCCGGACTGTTCCCGACTGGTCCACATACACGTACTTGGAACAAATAGGGCTGGCCGAAAGACGGGTAGTATGACTTCAATTTTAAATAAACATGTCCAGCAATAGATTTTGCTGTTATTATATTATTCATTACTTAACAAGTTTAATAATATAGGTAGGTAGTTAACTAACGTCGCAGTGGAGCAACACAACTGGCTATTGGCGGCGGTCCGGGATCCATCCCGAAGGGAAAGATCCAAGGACAGCGCGTCATAATTTCGAGCCGCGGTCAGATGACGAAGTCAACACCTGACCTGGCACCTCACTCTACAAACTTCCACACCACGATGACGTGAGGATATTTGAGGCCACGATAGATTTAACGTGCACAAGCCCCTGAGCAAACGACGGTCTTTGGCTGGACCGAGTTTCGAACTCGCACCCTCCGGTTGCTAATCCGTTGCTCGTCCAACTGGACTACCGCGGCCCGTTAATAATATAGGAAAGTTATACTTCAATTTGTACTCATTCGAATTTTGCCGGTTTATTTTACAGTTGTAATAATTGGTTGCTAAAGTAGTCCGGTTGCTAATCCGTTGCACTTCCAACTGGACTACCGCGGCCCGTTAATAATATAGGGGAGTAGGGAGTATTTCAATTAACGTCACACTGGAGCAACACAACGGGCTATTGGTGACGGTCCGGGATCAATCCCAAAGGGAAAGATCCGAGGACAACACCACGTAATTTTGAACCACGGTCAGATGACGAGGCAACACCTGAGCTGGCACCCCACTCTCCAAACTTCCACACCACGCCAACTAATAATATAGGAAAGTTATACTTCAATTAGTACATATTCGAATTTTGTCGGTTTATTTTGCAGTTGCAATAAAAGAAACTTAGTCTATACATTTGTTCTGTGGACCTTGTCGGTGCCAACATAAAAAGCCGAGAATAACATTAAATCACTTTAATCAACATTTATGACGGATACATTTTCACTTTGGCTGACGAAGGAGGCAGCCGCAGTTCTTCAGTTTAGAATATTAAAAAAGCAATCATGAGACATATTCAGGAGACCCCACGGGTCTGGAATCCATCCCGAAACGGTTCTGCAATTTGAAAATTACCATAAAACGTATGCAGAAGCAAGTTATATAAGAAAATTGAAGTTTTGAAAATCACTCAGGTAAAATACACGCCCAAATTTGCTGATAGTCCGAAAACATTAGTCGAAAAATAAGCGCAATGCTCATTTAACATTACGGCGTTTAGGGAACCGAGAGAAAGAAGAGGGAACAATTCCGAAATTGGGAATTCTGAATCCGCGCTTGAAGTGCCTCCTTTAGAACAGGGGTCGCCAAACTTCTTTGACCGTCGACCCCTTCAAGAGTTTCTTGGCTTTTGATCGACTCCCTCTATTTTACTATGACGTAATTATAATAGGACAAGCAAAAAAAAGACGCTTATCTGAGTTTTTAGATTGTTTCTTTTATAGTTGCAGTGGTTATTGTATGTATAATATAGTATAGATTATTATACTGATTTAACGTCAAAGGGATACGTTTTTGCTTTTGACATTGCATATTTGATCGGAGGAATAAATAATACATAAAATATAAAATTTAATTTAGATAACAAAATAACAATAATACAATTTTTCTTATAGATATATATGAAAATAAGACTTATTAACATAGTATACAATTTACTAACCTTGTCAATGGTGTGCTTCGTGACTTGACACGTTTAGCAATGGGTTCAAAATTAGTAAGTTTCAGCCTTATATCGCCAGAGAATTCTATATTCATTCTTAATTGTGTTGTCATTCAGGATAGAAGTAATCCAAGTTAATTGAATTAAATATTACTAGTACAATGTCTTATATTTTTCTGTTGACCCCCAATCGACCCCTAACAATGTTATATCGACCCCTGGGGGTAGATACCGACCACTGTTTTAGAAAGTTGATTGTTTCGAGGGAACGGCTTGTTGGAGATTTGCATGTGGACAAATAATACCTCAGGAACCACTCTGGGAATAGCCTGTTGTTCGATGCTTTGTAATTGATTGTGAAAATTATAAATTTTTAAATTTTTTTATACAAATTTTCCTAAGTTTGTCGACTTATGCACTGTATTATGGAATTTTTCACATTCTCGCATAGCCAATCCGCCACTAGTATCATCGTACTGGCCTCTCAGGGAGTTTACTTTCTTGAAGTAAACTCGGGTATTCTAGTGATCTGTGTGCCCTCCCTTTCGTTTTACCCTCGCCAGCCCTGCTTTTTTCCTCCCTCGTTATGGTGTTGGTTATTTTGTGACGTGTTTGGCACTGCTTAGAAAATATCTGGTCCTTGAACTATTAAAACTCAACTAATGATGGTACTAGTGAGAGGGTGTCTTGAAGTAAACACGGGCCCCGAGGTACCCTAGTGATCTGCCCTCCCTTTCGTTTTATCCACGCCAACCCATCTGTTTTTCCTCCCTCGTTGTGGTGTTGGTTAATTTGTCACGTGTTCGGCACAGTTTGGTCAATATTTGGCCTTTGCCCCATTAAAATTCGAACAAACAACAATGGTACTGGTGGCTGAGGGTACTGGTTTGGAGTAAACACAGGCATCACAAACCCGAGGTACTCTAGTGATCTGTCCCCCCTTTCATTTCAGCCTCACCTTGCTTTTTCCTCCCTCATTATAGCATTGGATATTTTGTCGTGTTTGACGTAATAGAGCCAACATCTGGTTCTTGCGTCATTAAAATTAAACTAACCAATGATGGTACTCGTGATTGAGTTCGAAAGGGGGCCTGGATTTTCGGAGTGTCCCACCAATTTGTTAACGTTTCAGTAATTTATAAAAATCTCAAAAATTTAAAATGCTGTTTGCAATGTGCGGAATCTCAAGGATATGGAAGTTTTTTTGACAGGGGGAAATATTTGTTCAAATTTCCACCGACAGAGGGCGATTACAGTGATGGCAGTCAGAATGACATTGAAAACGAGATATTTATTTGCAGGAATAAGTCCTTCCAAAGGACGAGGTATCTCGCCCATCAAGATCTGACTAATTTCGCTGATGACGAGATATTTCGTCATCAAGATATTGACGATTTTTGATGAAGACGAGATCAAGGGTCAGTTTTCTTCCAATGATGTGATACCCCGTCCACCAATATCTGGTTAATTTTGCTAATGACGAGATAACCACCAGAAGGGTTAATATGCGATGCCACAGCGCTGGTACGGGCGTCTGATAACACTGGGCTTCCGGTTGGAGGGTGATCTGGCAAATTTAGTTTCCTCGAAACTTCGCACAAGAGACTAGTCCTACAAAAGTTAGAGGATCTCAACATTTCTTCATCCTCTTCTGCGTCCAAATTCTTGTATATCTTCCGGTGCGAATTCCCCGCTTGCGTAAAAGACAACTTCACTAACATTGCCTTATCCATCAATGTCAGCATGACAGCAACAACCCTTACCACTCTCTTTGCACCAATTACTGGGTATGCACCCGTTCATTATCAGCTGGCAGAGGAACACCTTCCGTTTTATAGAGTTCTTATTTGCGTATCTCTTACACTTTAACCCTCCAAGTTGTTTCAACGAGATATCGCGTCCATCCAGATCTGACCAATTTTGCTAATGACGAGATATTTTGTCATCATGATGTTGCCGATTTTTTTATGATGACGAGATTAAAGGTCAGTTTTCTTCCAATGACGAGGTATCTCGTCCATCAAGATCTAGTCAATTTTGCTAATGACGAGATACCTTGTCCAGACATAGTTGTATTTCATGAGCACTCGTTACCTCGTCTAGCAACGAGGCTTGTCATTCAACCTGAGAAATTTCTCAACTTCATTCATGGTTTTCCGTTTGGTATATTAAAATAGATTAGAATCTTGATCATCTAAGCTCTGATTATCCGAGTGTCCGTGTTATCTAAGTCGAATTTGATACTGAGTTTCCTTGCTTTATGAATCTTTCAGTAGCACTAGCAGAAACGTGTTCCGTAAATTTTTTCTGTATTTCGTATAGGCTGTTTCGTATCATTGTCAAAAATTGTACGCATTTCGTGTGTTGAGCTTATTTAAATCTCTTGACACAACAAACCGAGGGAATTATTATATTTAGTGATACCATATCTGTCTTAGAAGCAATAGCAAATGGCAACTTAAAATGTGCCCAAGATATCCATTCACTTCTGCACCAGCTCATATGCTTGGAGAAAAGGTGCACTCTTCAGTGAATTCCCGCACATGTCTGAAGGAAATGAAGTTGCAGATCAATAGACAAAAGAAACCAGAGAATTAAATGCTGAACAAACCCCAATCACTCTTACTGATGCTACCGCTTTGGTGAAATTCAAACTCATATCACAAAAAATTTAAATAAAACAACAAATTTGTGAAATTAACAGCGATAGAAAAACGACCACCACAATATCCAGACTGAGAACAGGACATTTTAAAGAGAATTAACAGTGATGGAACCACACACAGAACGTATAGACATTGTAATACCTGTCTGGGCGTTAAACTCACATTTAATCATAATGTTCACCTGCCTTGCAATAGTAGCTGCTCTTCATACCATATATTACCATCCTGAAGAACAGCTTTAGAGAGAGAAAATAATCGACATCGCCAAAGCTGTGCAAAATGCACACGGTGACATCTGCCTCAGAAATGGATTTCGTGTCTACAAAATACCGTACGCATAATATAAAGAACCGTACGGATAATATAAAGAACCGTACGCATAATATAAAGAACCGTACGCATAATATAAAGAACCGTACGCATAAAAAAACAAGTTGTAGCGAATAGATTAATCTAAGGAGACCAGATACGGTCCTCCAAATATTTTTATCAGGACCGCAGACAAGATATGGCCTTCCGAATAGGTTAGCCGTCCCACAGACCATACACACCCCTCCAGGTGGGTTTGACCAGCCTGCAAGTCAGATACGGCCCTCTGAATAGGTTTATCAAGCGCAGACCAGATGCGGACACCAGATATTCCAAGAGGATTCTAGTGAAGAATAAAAACAAAAAAGTAATAAACCAGAGCCTCGCGTTAATTCGCAAATAGCTACATTCAAATTTGTGCAAGCATATATATGTATTAAAAAATATATATGAATCTGCTTGCATTGCGATATTATGATATAATTGTTACGGTTCAGGATCAATCGGTTTATATTAATAATAACCGGCTAATATCAATAATAACCAAATAACACGGTTAAAGTGAATAATTTATAAGAATTTATCACATGAACCGGTGATTATTACTAATTCGCAATGATGAACTAAATGTAATAATTTGCATTGCTTTGTAATTCAAATGCCACAGAGAAGTTCTTCCTGCAAACATAAATACTTTGTTTTTAACCATTTAATAAGTCATACGTATAAGAAATTGTTTAAATAAAAAATGAATGCATCTTAAAAAAGTAATAAATATAAAATATATTTTTCCAGGCGTCATTGGTAATTATTAATATCTACCGGTAAATGTAATTATGCGTTGTTAATCACATTGACTAGAAGACGCGGTTATTATTAATATTAGCCGGTTATTGAACCGGAACAGACGTTCTTCCTGCAAACATAAATAAGTTGTTTTTAACCATTTAATAAAACGTATGTATAAGAAATTGTTTTTGTTATAAATAATGAATGTATCTTATAAATAAAAGAGTAATAAGTAATGTATATATGTTATGTTTTTAGTACTACAGTTTTCTAATATATACATATATAGATGTTATTATTTTTATATTTTGTGTTTTATTTGTGTGTGGTTAGGATATTTTAAAAATCAAAACCCAACACTTTCGAAGTGGGCTGGGGCCCTCAAAGCCCTGTCTGGCCCAGGCCCAGAATTCGGGGGCGTCTGGGAGGCCCTGATTGCGGAGGTGAAGGGGCAAGGCGAGGTTAGCAAAGCAAACGCATCTCGAGGAATTCGCCTGCGCACGTGCCTCTGAACGGAAAACATTTTTCAAAGCGACATCCTGCTCTCCTCGCAGAGAATGTATTTCGGGCTTATTTGTTTATGCTCATCGACTTCCTCTTCACTAATCATCCGATCGCTCCGTAATTGCGACTGCCAGACTTCCGTTTTTATGGAAATCCTCACCTCCGCACGGCTCATGGAGAGAAGACATCCGAATATGCAGACATCTGCTCATTCGTAGCGATATTTTGATTAAACTAACTCATTTCCTGCAGATTTTCGAGGAGAGCGGTGTTTAAACATCCGAATTAGCAGGGCATCAGTGTTTATTATAATTAATTTACTGATATCCCACTGCTTTGAGGAGAGTAATGTTTGGCCATCAGAATAAGCCGGCATCTATTAGTTCATTGAGATATGATTAACTACTGATATTCAACTACTTTAAGGAGAGCAGTGTTTGGACATCCGAATCAGCTCGCATGATATTTCATTGCCTCAATGAGAACAATGTTTGCCATCCGAAAAAGCCGGCATCTGTTAGTTCATTAGCTTATTTGTCATCATGTATCATTATTCGTTATATAGCATGATGAAACTACTGATATTCCACTGCTCAGGAGAGCAGTGTTTCGGATGTCCAAACACTGGACATCCGAAAAAGCCGGCATCTCTGTTAGTTTTCATTGAGATATGATTAAAGTACTGCTATTCAACTGCTTTAAGGAGAGCAGTGTTTGAACATCCGAATCAACTGGCATCTGTGTTTATTACAATCAAACTACTGGTATTTCGCAGCTCATTCCGATTATTGGAATTATTGCAATTAAATCCACTGCGAAAAGGAGATCAGCATTTAGACATCCGAAAAAGCAGGCATCTCTGAGTTCATTCCAATTATTACACTAAAGCTAGTGATATCCGCAGTTCATTGCGATTATTCCTACTACGGATATTCCACTGCTATTAGGTTGGTTGTCTGGCGTTTTGTGGCACAAGGTTACAACTGCCTTGAGCAATGTTTAGACATCCGAATAATCCGTTCGTTTATCCGACAATTATTACAGTTAAGTGCTGATACCACAGCTAAAATAGTGTAATAGCTGTGGAATATTAGAAGTTATAGTGTTTGAAACACTCCGAAAAAGCCAGCATTTGTTGGTTCATTGAGATTTTTCTGATTGTACTATAATCCGCATTTTAAAGGAGAGCAGTGTTTGGACTTCCGAATGAGAGGCTTCATTAGCTCATTGAGATATGATCGAACTGCCGATATACGTATATATCCCGTAGCTTTTAAGGTTTGGTTTGGCTTGTCGCTTTGAGGTCATTTTTTTCTTTATGAGGTATAAGGAGAGCAGTGTTTAGATATCCGAATAAACCAGTATCTATTAGTTCATTGAGATATGATTAAACTACTGATTTTCTGCATCTTTGACAAGGCTAGAGATTAGGACATCCGAATATGCAGACATCTATAAATCAACTTGACGTCTAGAATATTGTCTAAACATTCAGTACCACAGGGGCGCTACCGCCCCCCTGTGGGCACTGAAGGAATCTTAGGGGTAATATTCACCCCAGGGGAAAAAGGGATTCTTGGAACCCAAGAGTGGGCACTAAAATGATAAGAACATTTGTCGCCTGTTTCAACCCTCCAAGTGGTTTCGACGAGATATCTCCTCCATCATCCTCAGGGGTACATATTCTTTAGGTATGCACGAGCATCACAAATCCGAGGTATCCAAGTGATCTGTCCTTCCTTCTGTTTTGGGCGCCGCGGTAGCCCGATTGGAAGAGTAACGGATTAGCAATTGGAGGGTTGCGAGACCGAAACTCGGCCCAACCACGACAGTCGTGTACACGGGGACTGGTTAAATCTGCCGTGGCCTCAAATGTCCTCACGTTGGCGTGGTGTGGAAATTTGGAGAGTGGGGGTGCCAGCTCTGGTGTCGACCTCGTCATCTGACCGTGGTTCAAACGTACTCGGTGTTGCCCTCGATTCTTTCCCTGGCAAAAACAAAGCAACAGACCTTAGTTTCTAAGTTTTACACCTATTCTTTTGGATTCGTTTTATTGTGTTTATCTCCGCGATGAAAGATCCTTCTCCTTATATAGTGAGGTTAGTATAACTTTCACTACAGAACGTTACATCGCAATTTACTCACTGCTAGGCAATTTTAATTCCAGTAGGCTCCTCGTGTGAGCTTGCAATGCTGAACAGCTGGCTGCCTCGAAAAAGCATATCGCACTTTTAAAGGGGATTTAGCTCCTTCCTGGGGGCCGCGGTAGCTCTGTTGGAAGAGTAACGGATTAGCAATTGGAGGGTTGCGAGACCGAAACTCGGCCCAACCACGACAGTCGTGTACACGGGGACTGGTTAAATCTGCCATGGCCTCAAACATCCTCACGTTGGCGTGGTGTGGAAGTTTGGAGAGTGGGGGTGCCAGCTCTGGGGTGTCGACCTCGTCATCTGACCGTGGTTCAAACGTACTCGGTGTTGCCCTCGATTCTTTCTCTGGCAAAAACAAAGCAACAGACCTTAGTTTCTAAGTTTTACACCTATTCTTTTGGATTCGTTTTATTGTGTTTATCTCCGCGATGAAAGATCCTTCTCCTTAGTGAGGTTAGTATAACTTTCACTACAGAACGTTACATCGCAATTTACTCACTGCTAGGCAATTTTAATTCCAGTAGGCTCCTCGTGTGAGCTTGCAATGCTGAACAGCTGGCTGCCTCGATAAAGCATATCGCACTTTTAAAGGGGATTTAGCTCCTTCCTGGGGGCCGCGGTAGCTCTGTTGGAAGAGTAACGGATTAGCAATCGGATGGTTTCGAGTTCGAATCCAGCCCAAGACCGTCGTGAACAAAGGGGGCTGGTCCATTTTAAATCGGCCGTGGCCTCAAATCACGTTGGCGTGGTGTGGAAGTTTGGTGCCAGCTCAGGTGTTGGCCTCGTCATCTGACCGAGGTTCAAAATTAGGTGGTGTTGTCCTCGGACCTTTCCCGGACCGTCGCCAATAGCAGGTTGTGCTCCTCCAGTGCGACGTTAATTAACTACATACCTACCTGAATATTTTTAGTTTGGTATGTATGGTAGCTATTTTAATTAACGTCGCACAGGAGCAACACAATTGGCGACTGTCCGGGATCAGCCCCTGAAGGGAAAGATCGAGGACAACACCCCACTTTTCGAACTTTCACACCACGACAGATTGAACGTGCACCAGCCCCCACGTACAAGACGGTCTTTGGATGGATCTAGTTTCGAACTCTCAACCCTCTTACTGCTAATCCGTTGCTCTTCCATTGGGCTACCACGGCTCTTAATCAGAAGCTCCTAATTTCAAAATTTTGTCGACTTTTTAAAAATTCACCAAAATTCGACGAAAATTTAATCCATTTAAAAAAAAAAAAAACTAGTATCTGATGGAAAAAATCTTTTCCGTATTTTTCTTTAAAGAAATTTTTCCAAAGGACGCCAATTTCGAAGTTTCGGCGCCAAGCCGTGGCAGTCCTGAAAGAAAAACATCAGCATCTGTGGTTGCTGGATTGTCCCGAAAACCGTATTAAGAAAACATTTTGTTTTCAATTTAAAATATTTCAATTCCTTAGCGAGACCGTCAACCTGTTCCATACTTAATTTGCACCTTTGAGTTTTAGCCGACTCAATTTACACCTGGGCTCAACTGAAATTGCTGTTAAATAAGGGTTTGGGAAGACTTTTTTGCTATTTAAAATTTTTTCAATGCTATTAAATCTATTATTTCGCAGCGCTTTGGCAGTCGCAGTCCGGTAAAACATACCGCGAATTTTGGTAATGATAGGTATTATTGCAAACTCATTTCGCCTTTGCTTTGAAGCTCCGTCGAGACATTGTTTTAACAAACATTTTTTCCTCCTCTATAAAAGAATTGATTCATCCTTTCTAGTTTTTTATATTGATTTTAACGTCCCCAGATATGACGCCATATGCAATTATTTTTGTTAAACATTTTAAAAGGATGTGTATAACAATTTTGCAGATTTTTTAAACTGTATAATTCTTTCTCAGAGATTCAGTAAACTCTAGACAGACCACATATACATGATGCAACTGTGGATTTACTCGGACTCCCGAGTGATTTCCTCTGGTTGACGCCACTGCTTTCTTCAGTTTATGAAATGGGGACGCCGGTAGCCGGTAGGAAGAGTAATGGATTAGCAATTGGTAGAGTAATGGATTAGTAATTGGTAGAGTAATGGATTAGCAATTGGTAGGGGTAATGGATTAGCAATTGGTAGAGTAATGGATTAGCAATTGGTAGGGGTAATGGATTAGCAATTGGTAGGGGTAATGGATTAGCAATTGGTAGGGGTAATGGATTAGCAATTGGTAAATGGATTAGCAATTGGTAGGGGTAATGGATTAGCAATTGGTAGAGTAATGGATTAGCAATTGGTAGGGGTAATGGATTAGCAATTGGTAGAGTAATGGATTAGCAATTGGTAGGGGTAATGGATTAGCAATTGGTAGAGTAATGGATTAGCAATTGGTATGTAGGTGGATAGGTATTTAATTAAAGTCGCACTGGAGGCAACACAACGGGCTCTTGGCGACGGTCCGGGATCAATCCCGAAGGAAAGATCCGAGGACAACATCACGTAATTTTGAACCACGGTCAGATGACGAGGTCCGCCTGAGCTGGTACCCCACTCTCCAAATTCCACACCACGCCAACATGAGGACATTTGAGGGACGACAGATTTAACGTGCACCAGCCCCCTTTGTACACGACGGTGTTTAGACTGGATTCGAACTCGTAACCCTCCGGCTGCTAATCCGTTACGCTATCAACCGCGGCCCGCTCATCCTTCTCATTAGTGATTATTTTTTAAATTTTACTGATTTTCGATTGGTAGGTATTTTAATTAACGTCACTGGAGCAACGCAAAGGGTCATGGGTGACGGTCCGGGATCAATCCCAAAGGGAAAGTCCGAGGACAACACTACGCAATTTTAAACCACGGTCAGATGACAAATTTTTGATTGGATATCAATGACTGATAAAACTGAGCAATCTAGTGTGTTTATGCGCAATTTATTTTTGTTATTTCATTTTAATAAATCTACACATATAAAGCAGAGTTAACATCTGTCTATATGTTCTCTATACAAATCTACATCGTTTGAACAATCTACACCAAATTTGGTGCACTTATACTTTAGAGCCCTGCGGGTAACGTAGGCTACATATTAACCCCATTTCTTTTTGTCGTACGGGGCTAAAAACAATTCGAAATCCCCATAGGAATAACAGTGAGTATTGCTAGGGGGCGCTCTCTCCCGGTCTGGCTGTGCAGATGACGTCAGAGTTAACATCTACAGGAGTCGCCTCTCAAGATGACCTTGGAGGTTTTTAGAATCTTAGAGTATGATGGCAGTAGCAGATGGGCCGGTTGCGCTGAAAATCGCTTAGTATATTGTTTATGTATCCTGTCTGGTAAAATCGGGGATGGAATTTTCAAGCATAAAGTGTAATTGCTTGAAACGTTGATCATGATATTGTATCAGTATGATTTGTCAGCCTTTCATAATGATGGTGGAATTCCGAAATTCGCATTCCTGGCGCAAGGTGCTACAAAGAAAAAAATATTGATAAAAAAACTGACTGCAATAATACGATGTCATTGTTTTAAAGAAAATGAACTTAAAGGGAACTCACAATCACTCCAAAACTCAAAATCGACTTTTGTACATAGTCATCTCAGTATCAGTTTTTGTAGGTTTGTCTTACCTTTATTATATGAAATGGATCTAAAGTAAATTGTAGAAGCTATAAAAATCTCAGTTTTTAAATTATTTTGCGCTACCTTATTTTTTCTCTATATTTGCATTTTCTGTGACAAAAGTTATTTTTTTTATCACTTTCAATCGACGTTTAACCAAATCTACCAGATCGTGATCTCGTCAACGCAAAAGAATCGACAATATCTTGACGCGGTGTCTCGTCATTAATAAAATTGGTCAGATCTTGATGGACGAGATATTTCACCAAAACTACTTGGAGGTTTAAAAGGGGACGTTAAGCCAAAAAGTTTGGGAGACTGAATTCTAAAGGATCATTTTCCTGGCTGTTTATCCAATCCTGAAAATACATCTTCACACTTTTTCATGTCCTGACTGAAAGTTACAAATAGACAGAATAAATGTATATATTTAAATTGAACTTAACCTTCCCATTCCGAGAAACTCTTCAAAAAATTATTTTAACGGTTTTAGAGCTGAATCCAATGACTACTGCAAGAATTGGCCAAAAGAGCAATTTTAATTAACACTAAGCACAAGACAAAACAATTACAAGAATAAACAAACATAAAAAGTAACATCTCGGGGAACAAAACTTCAGCGCGTCAGTTCTACGCTCGCCTTGGGAAACAACCAGAGAAAAATGGTTCATTCTCTTTCGCGGAGAGTGTGTCACGTGGTCCGCCATCGCCAATCAAGGCGCATATCGCTGAGATACACGTTAAGGGGCTGATGCGTTACACGGTTGTTTAAGGTACATGAGGTTTAGAAATATTTTTTATTTAAAAAAATTCTATTTATGGAGGTAACGTCCCCAAATGGGTAACGCACTCATTTGGAGAGACATTATTCCCATGGACTAGAATATTAGTCATTTTCTTTTGTTTTAAATCTCTGTGTTCACATGCATATATCCGTTCTGCAACCAGCAATCTTCTCTGAAATTCCCTTCCCTTCTAATTAGTACTGACCTTTTTGACCAATAGAATCTTTCCTAGAATTTCTTTAACCAATACATGTGGTTATTTAGTCATTATGTGGTTTTCTTTGCGGGGGGTTATGGCACAAGGGCCATAATTGGTCAAGTTGCAGCAAACAACGTTAAGTAAGAGAGAAATACACCTAGGAAGGAATCGAACATGCGCCGCCTATAACTTAGTCATGAGTGTCGTGGGAAAAAAGTAATATTCCTTTACTCGGAAATCTCATGACACTCAGATGGTTAATGTACCCAAATGAGTACTCTAGGATTGCTTGGATTTTGGGGTTTTATGGACGTAAGGTTCAAAAGTCGACAAGCTGCGCCACTAGGAATGAAGTGTATTAGATGTACAATATGACATTTTTTAAACAGATTGCTACTGAAAGAGCTTAACCCTCCAAGTGGTTTCGACGAGATATCTCATCCATCAAGTTCTGGCCAATTTTGATAATGACGACATATCTCGTCATCCAAATATTGCCGATTTTTTATAATGACAACAAGATCTGGCCAATTTCTTTCTAATGACGAGGTATCTCGTCCATCAAGATCTGGACAGTTTTGCTAATGACGAAATACCTCGTCGAGACAACCACGAGGAAGGTTGACCCTCCAAGCGGATTCGACGAGGTATCTTGTCCATTAAGATCTGACCAATATTGCTAATGACGAAATATCTCGTCATCAAGATTTTGCTGATTTTTTTATCATCACGTTCTAGTGAGTTTTCTTCTAATGACGAGAGATGACTAAGGCTTGTTGGACGAGATATCTCGTCCATCGAAATCTGGCTGGTTTTGCTAATGACAAGATAACTCGTCGATTCAACCACCAGGAGGGTTAATCCTCCAAGTGGTTTGATCTGACAAATATTGCTAATGACGAGATATCTCGTCATCAAGATAGTGCCGATTTGTTGATGACAAGATCGAGATCTGGTCAGTTTTCTTCTGATGATGAGTACCTCATCGAGACAACCACCAGAAACGCATTTCAGTACAAAAACTTTTTACTTTACCCCTACCCTCCACAATACTTCCTTAACCCCCAAATGGTTTCGACGAGATATCTCGTCCATCAAGATCTGACCAACATTGCTATTGACGAGATATCTCGTTATCAAGATATTGCCGATAGTTTGATGATGACAAGATCAAGATCTGGCCAGTTTTCTTCTGATGAAATATCTCGTCTTTCAAGATCTGGTCAGTTTTGCTAATGACGAGATACCTAGTCGAGACAACTACCAAGAAGGTTAAGAGTCCGAATCCAACAAAAAATATCCCACAAAACAGTCCCTAGATTGCCCGGAACGGGTCTTTATTTTGAAGGAGCTTGCGGTTCGACGATCGCAAGTGCCACCCGATTCGAGACACGGAAAAAAAATCGTCCCTGTCCCCCACATTTCATAGCTAAGCCCTATAAAGAAGGGAATTATCTGCTGCTCGGGGCATTTAAATCCTACCTACCGCACGCACGCGTTCACTAAAAACATCGTAAACTCTCGAGGCCCACAACAGGTCATAGATCACCCAAGGTAGGCGCCGGGTTGGGATGCGATGGATGAGCTAAATTTAAATGAAATGGATTAACCGAAGCGGAGGAAAGTCTCCGGTGGTGCCCTCCTGCCAGTCACTAGACTAGGAATGGCGAATCTTTTCCTAAGTGTGCTGGGAGGGTCCCGGTACCATAGTACCGGAAATATGCGAAGCGTTTTTTGGCGCTGTGATGTGCCGAAGAGTCTCTGGTGGTGCATTCGTGCCTGTCACTAGACAACGGATGGCAAACTTTTTCGAAAAGTATGGACTAGTCGAAAAGTCTAGGTGGGCCCTAATTGGTAGTGGGGTCACCGGTACCATGGTACCGGAATATGCGAAGCGTATTTTTTTGCACTGTGATGTGCAGTCTCACAAAGCTAAAATGGATTTGCCGAAGCGAGTCTGATGGTGCCCTCGTGCCAATCACTAGATTAGGGATGATGAACCTTTTCCGAAAGGTTTGTTAGGAGGGCTTTAATTTGGGTGGGGGTCACCGGTACCATGGTATTGGAAAATGTGAAACTTTTTCTGTATTAGAAAATGTGAAACTTTTTCTTGTACGGTGATGTGTGCAGTCTCAAAATGACAAATTTTAATTAAATGGTTTTACCGAAGCGAAAGTCTTCTGATGGTACCCTGAAGAATCACTAGACTAGGGATGGCAAAACCTTTGCGAAAAGTATGATAGGAGGGCCCTAATTGGGGCGTCACCGGTACCAGAAAATGCCGAACTTTTTTGCACTGTTGTGTAGCTTCAAAATTTAATTTTAATTAAATGGATTTGCCGAAGCGAATGTCTGATGGTTCCCTGAAAACAGGCACTAGGGATATTGAACCTTTGCAGACTAGTTGGCCACTTGACAGGGTCCCCAAATAGGGGGTTGCTGGTACCATGGTACTGTGGCCCGGAAAATGGGAAACGTTTTTTTGTACTGCGATGCGCAGTCTCAAGAAACTAAATTTGAATGAAATGGATTTGCTGAAGCGAAAGTCTGGTGGTGCCAGTCGCTAGACTAAGGATTGTAAACTTTACCGCAAAAAGTTTACCACGAGGGTCCCAATTAGGGAGGCCGTTAGTTTACCGGCCCCATGGTACCCGAAATTACTGAACGTTTATTTTGTACTGTGATGTGCAGTCTCAAAAAGCAAAATTTAAATTAAATGGATTTGTCCTGAAACGAAAAAAGTCTGATAGTACCCTGAAGACAGGCACTAGACGGGAATGGTGAACCTTTTCCGCCTAGTAGGTCACTTAACAGGACCCTCAAATCGGGGATTGCTGCGCCCGTCCGAAATAAAATCCTGGCAACGATTCTGGGAGACAAATAAAATATAGAAAGTTCCGAAAATTCAAGTCCCGATTACTTGATAAGTTGAGAGCCACTGAATCCAATTCTTGATTGCACAGAAACACACATAAGACCGCAAATAACATGTAGTATTTTACTAAATGCTGAAGAGGTTATAAATAAAAGCTATAAAAATTCATGCCCGATCAAGATAAGTTGAGAACCACTGATTCATTCCTTTACTGAATGCGCAAAACCCTATTAAACACCATAAATCATCAACTGATACACGTATAGACACAAATGATCACAGAACGATAAACCAACCACCTTATAACTAGACAGGTTGATAACTACTACATTCGATACACAACAGGCTTAACACTGTAAATAACACATAGCGCTTTGCCAACAGCTAAGAGGTTTTAAGCAAAATGGTATAAAATCTATGGCCTGATCACTATAAGTTGAGAACCACTATTTCATTCCTCAACCCGATTGCGCAAAGCTCTGCTTAACGTTATCTACTTATACTTGTATCTAAAAAATCAACGTAGAGAAAAATCAACAAACCAAATCTCCTTATAGGTCGAGAGCCACTATACAAAAACCTGCATAACACCCCAAATATGTTGCGCTTCACTAACGTTTTACTCCCGAGAGGTAGAATCAAAATATAAAAATCCATGTCTCAATCACACTGGATAAATTGAGTATCACCAATTGCTGCTAATATCGTTTTTCACTTTCTTTTACTCATGTAGCAAAAATTGACCTTAAAGCTACAAAAAGCCATCATCTAAGAGGATAGGTAGAGAAAAATTGCACCACTTTAACAAAATATGCGTAACACCTCAAATAACACGTAGGCGCTTTACAAAGCGCCCAAAGAGGTTATAAACAAAATATAAAAATCCATGTTCCGATCACTGGATAAGTTGAGAACCACTGATTGCACACAAACCCTGCAAAACATCGTAACTCATCTACTTAGTATACCCGTGTACAAAAAATGACTGAAGAACGGCGCATTATCTTCTTTTCACTAGATAGGTTGAAACAATTGCACCATTGCACAAAAACAACCATAACACCGCAAATAAAACGCAGCGCTTACCAAGTGCCAAACGAGGTTACAACAAAACATAAATATCCTTGTCCAAACCCAGTTTAGTACAGCAGAGCGAAAACGAAACCAAACTATATCTTTTTAACGAGATAGGATGAGAACAATTGCACCATTATACAAAATCAACCACAACACCGCAAATAACACGTAGCGATTTACTAAGTGCCTAAAGAGATTACAAAGTATATAAATCCATGTCCCGATTATATATACTGGATATGTTGAGAACCACTGATTCATTCATTTACTGACGATTGCATACAAAACTACTAAATGTCTAAGCAATCTACTTTTCTCGTGTAGAAAGAAATGGCCGTAGAGCTAAACTAAACCAAACTATTTCTTTATAACTAGGTTGAGAACAATTTGTCCATTACGCAAAAGCAACTATAACACCGCAATAACACATAGCACTATACTTAGTGCGTAAAGAGGTTACAAACAAAATAAAAAATCCATGTCCCGCAAAAATACCGCGAATAACACACCGCTTTACTCGTGTCTAAAGAGATTACAAATAAAATATAAAAATCCATGTCTCGATGATTGGATGAGTTGAGATCTAATAGCACAGTACTTTAATAAGTGCCCTAAAGAGGTTACAAACAAAATATAAAATCCATGTCCCGATCAATGGATAAGAGATTCATTCAGTTACTACACTCGTGTTGCAAAAATCACTGTAGAACGACAAATTAAGCCAAAGTGTCCTTTCCCCCCAACAAATATAATACCGCAAACAACACAGAGCTTTACTAATTGCCTAAAGAGGTTACAAGCAAAATACAAAAATCCACTAATTCATTTATAACTCATAGCATACAAGACCCATTTAAACATCTAAATCATCTAATACTCGTGAGCAAACAAAGACCGTAGAGCGACAAACTGAACCAAACTATCTATAGCTAGAATGTGAGAATAATTACATCCTTTCACTAAAATGACTACAGCAACGCAATTAACACAGAGCTTTACTAAGTGCCTAAAAAAAAAGAGGTTACAAACAAATCCAAAAATCCAAGTTCCGCAAAATACACCGCGAATAACACAGCGCTTTTCCAAGTGCCTAAAGAGGTTACAAGCAAAATACAAAAATCCACTGATTCATTCATTACTGATAGCATACAAAAACCCTTTTAAACATCTAAATCATCTACTTATACTCCCTTGCGCCATAAAACCCCAAAAGTCCAATCCATCTACTTATATTCGTGTAGCAAACAATGACCGTAGAGCGACAAACTATAGCTAGGTTAAGAACAAGAATAACCATAACACCGCAAATAACACAACGCCTTACCAACGTAAAGAGGTTATAAAAAATACTATAAAAATCCAAGTCCCGATCACTGGACCTGCGGGAGGGAGGTACACGGGAAGGTTATAAAAAACGGGGAGTACAAATCCACAATTAATAGGGGCAGGGGACAACAATGTTTCCTACGCTTTTATGATTTCGGGCTTCGAGCCCTACTACTTTTTCTCCCCCCTGCCATTGATTATATTTTTATATTTCGCGTACTCAAGGCAAAATTTATGAATGAACGAGCGACCGAGTGAATGAATGAATGGGCTTCTTTAGAAAAAGCGGTAGCAGTACGACGGATGTCCCAAAAGTGACGCCTGCGCCCATTGGCAGCCGGGGAAAAGAAAAAAACGACAAAAAGGCATAACAGGAAATGCGCGGGCGCTCTGCGTCACATCGTCCCAAGGCGAACTGTGCAAAATTAAAGTCACGCTGCCGCAAAAAAGCAATCACGGAGAAAGAATTCGGATCTCTTTTTCTACGTCTTTTATTTCTTGGCTTGTTTCTGCTAAATCGAATCCCAGTGAGTCGTCTTCACATGTGTCTCGACTTACAAAGGCTTAACTAATGGCCACCGCGAGATAGTTAATTTTCCACGTTGTCAGGGCGAGGGATGTCGGACAGATCGCCATTAAGCGGTCGATTTATGCATGCGATGACATTGTTAGCATAATTGTCGTCTGCCTTCTGCAATACCTTCTGATCGCCCAACTTTGAAAAAGTGATTTTATTGCGGGGTGTTACTTTGCATGTTGAGAGATAACGAACTCCCTGGTACAGAGTTGGACAAGGGCAGGGGCTGATATAAAAAAGGGCACTTGTTTACAGTGTTAGAGGGGTTAATTTCCCATATTGTCAGGGCTGGGATGTCGGACAGACCGCCATTAAACGGTCATAAGCCTAATTACTGTCTGCCTTCTGCAATAACTTCTGATCGCACAACTTTAAAAGAAGTTATTTTATTGAAGTGTGCTACTTTTTGTAGGCTGAGAAATGTCCAACTCTGTACCAGGGAGTTAGTTATGGGCAGAGGGTGAAATGGATTTTATAACGTAAAATCCAAAGATGGATAAGCTGAAGGGCTGAAATGAAAAAAGGGTGCTTGAGGGGTTAATTTCCCATTTTGTCATGTCGGTTGATGTCGGAGAGACCGCCATTAAGCGGTCGATTTATGCATGCGATGTTAGCATAATTGCCGTATGCCTTCTGCAATACCTTCTGATCGCGCAACTTTGAAAAAGTGATTTTATTGCGGTGTGTTACTTTGCATGTGAGAGATAACGAACTTCCTGGTACAGAGTTGGACAAGGGCAGGGGCTGATATCAAAAAGGGCGCTTGTTTACAGTGTTAGAGGGATTAATTTCCCATATTGTCAGGGCTGGGAAGTCGGACAGACCGCCATTAAGCGGCCAATTTATGCATGCGATGACATTGTTAGCATAATTGCCCCCCTGTCTGCCTTCTGCAATCAACTTTCTGATCGCGCAACTTTGAAAGTGTGCTGCTTTGCAGGTTTGGAGAACTCCACTCGGTACCAGGCAGTTAATTAAGGGCAGGGGCTGAAATGGGTTTTATGGGCAAAATCCAAAGGTGGATAAGCTGAGAGGCTGAAATGAAAAAAGGGCGCTTGTTTATAATGTTAGAGGGGTTAATTTTCCACGTTTTCAGCGCGGGGATGTCGGACAGACCGCCATTAAGCGGTCAAAAGCATAATTGCTGTCTGCCTTCTGTAGTACCTTCTGATCGCACAACTTTGAAAAAGTTATTTTATTGAAGTGTGCTACTTTTTATAAGTTGAGACATATCCAACTCTGCACCAGGGGCACGGGCTGAAATAGGTTTTATGATGTTAGATCCAAAGAGGATAAGCTGAGGGGCTGAAATGAAAAAAGGGCACGCGTTTATAATATTAGAGGGATTAATTTCCCATGTTGTCAGGGCGGGGAGCCATTAAGCGGTCAATTTTTTTGCATGCGTTAACATTGTCGGTATAATTGCCATCTGCCTTCTGCAATACCTTCTGATCGCGCAACTTTGAAAAAAGTGATTTTATTGAAATGTGCTACTTTCTATGTTGAGAAATGTCCAACTCTATACCAGGGAGTTAGTTAAGGGGCAGAGACTGAAATGAAAAAAAGGGCGCTTGTTTATAACGTTAGAGGGGTTAATTTCACGTTGTCAAGGCGGGGATGTAGGAGAGACAGCCATTAAGGGACCGATTTATGCATGCTATGACATTGACAGCATAATTGCCGTCTGCCTTCTGCAATACCTTTCTAATCGCTGAAAGTGATTTTATTGAAGTGAGCTACACTATAAAGATTTAGAGATGTTTTTGGAGTATAACTACACTGTAAAAGGTTTTTACACTATAAAGGTTTAGAGGGAATTTGTTTTGGAATGGCTGAAATGGGCTTTATGGCGCAGGATCCAAAGATGGATAAGCTGAAGGGCTGAAATGAAAAAAGGGAGCTTGTTTATAAAGATTGAGGGGTTAATTTCCCATGTTGTCAGGGGGGGATGTCGGAAAGACCACCATAAAGCGACCGATTTATGCATGCAATGACATTTGCTAGCATGGTTGCCTTCTGCAATATCTACTGATCGCGTAACTTTTGAAAGAAGATTGGTTGATCGTTTTTAGGTTTCGTGGTGCAAGAGTCATATTTGGCCAAGCTGCGCCAAACACAAGACAATGTCAAGTAAGAAATATGAATGGAAATAAGAGGATTGGGGACGAGAGTAGTGGGATGAAAGCAGAAAAAGATCGCTTGGGCATCCCGGTTATATTGTAGTGTGCTACTTTGCAGGTTGAGAGATAACTAACTCCCCGGTACAGAGTTGGACAAGGGCTGGAATGGAAAAAGGGCGCTTGTTTATTAAATTAAAGAGGTTAATTTTCCATTTTGTCAGGGCGGGAATATCGGACAGATCGCCATGAAGCGGCCAATTTACGCATGCGATGACATTGTTAGCATAATTCCCTTCTGCAATACCTTCAGATCGAGCAACTCTCAGCGAAGGGTGATTTTATTGCTGTGTGCTACTTCACAGGTTGGCTGTGGCATGAATGTCCAACCTCTCTACCAGAGAACTGACTAGGAGCGGAAGCTGGATTGAAAAAAAAATGTGCCTTGTTATAATGTTGGTTGGCCAAATATGGCCCTTGAGTCATAAAATCCCAAACCAACCAACCAACCATGCAAATTCGTAACGCTCTAGTGGTGAAACTAATCTAAGGACTCCTTTGAACATTTCCAAAAGATGGCGGCCCCTTCTTTAATCCTCTAAGTGGTTTCGACGAGATATTACGTCCATCAAGCTCTGATCAATTCTGCTAATGATGAGATACTTCGTCATCAAGATATTGCCAATTTTTCGATGACCAGATCAAGGTCTGGGCAATTTTCTAACGACGAGAAATCTCATTCGTCAAGATCTGGTCAGTTTTGACAGTTGGACAAGATACCTCGTCGTGACAACCACCAGGAGGGGTAATCACAGACACGTTTTACATTCATTGGACTTACTTCACAAACAGACTGGCCCCACAGCACCCTGATTTTGTCAACAAATTTCAAAAGAGCAGTTTTGACCTGTGCATTGGTAGGAGTTAGTTAACGTCGCACTGGAGCAACACAACGTTCTATATGCGACGGTCCGGGATCAATCCCAATGGGAAAGATCCACGGACAACGCCTCGTAATTTGGAACCACTGTCAGATGACAAGGTCACGCCTGAGCTGGCACGTCACTCTCAAAACTTCCACACCACGCCAACGTGAGGATATTGGATGCCACGTCAGATTTAACATGCACCAGCCCCCTTTGTATTCGACGAATTTTTGTTGGATTCGAACTCGCAACCCTCTTGTCGCTAATCCGTTACTCTTCCAACCGGGCTACCGCGGCCCCAACTGGAAGGTTGCCAGCGCAGTGGGCATACCCACGACGGCCCCGCCGAGATTTGGGCTGACAGTCCTGTTTGAAAAGAGTAGCCTTGCGATTCGGAATACAACCATGACAGCGAAGCTTCCACACAAATTGATTTGTAAATGTGTCGATGCTTCGCCATGCGCAACGGAGCAAATGAAGTCGGAATCGCGAAAACAGGAAAACCCTTTACAGCTGGTGATTTCCATCTGGAGATTGGCGATTTGGTTTGGCGCTCCTTTTGGGGGGTACTGGAGGGTCGTGTCGCAGCCAAGGGGCTGGCCAGTGAATCGGAAATCGCCGAGAGGCTGGTGCTTCTAGGATGCGCAAGTTGACCTAAAACATTTTGAAGAAATAGTTTACTTATTCAATTAAAAAAACAATGTTTGAATAAGTAAATAAGAATCTAATCTAATAAGTAAAAAATAATATAATGAGTAAATAATAAATATAGTATAATAATAAGTAAACGAGAATCTAATATAAGTAAACAAGAATGTAATATATTAACAAGAGCTACTTATTTCTGAGAAGCTGGTGGCTTTTAGGAGGCTAGTTGACCACCAAAACTTTTTAAGCATTAGTTTAAATACTTTTTCGGTTAAAAAGACGTAAACTCGAATAAGTAAGTACGAATCTAATGCACACAATAATAAGTAAACAAGAATGTAATATAATAATTAATAGACAAGAATCTGTATTATCGAGAGGCTGGTGATTCCATAGGCTATAGTTGGGCCTGCACAAAAATTTCCAAGCAATAATTTAAATACTTTTTGAAATAAAGAGAGAGCAAACTGGAATAAGTAAATAAGATTTTAGCATAAGTAAATAATAATATAATATTAGGTAAAGTAAAAAGAGTAAATAAGAATTAAGTATAAGTAAATAATAATATAATATAAAATTAGTAAATAAGAATTTAGTATAATAAGTAAATAAGAATTTAGAATAATAAAGAAATAAGAATTTAGTATAATAAAGAATTTAGAATAATAAAGAAATAAGAATTTAGTATAATAAAGAATTTAGAATAATAAAGAAGCAAGAATTTAGTATAATAAAGAAATGATAATTTAATATAATAAATAATTTAGTATAATAAAGAAATAAGAATTTAATATAATAAAGAAATAAGAATTTAGTATAATAAAGAAATAAGAATTTAATATAATAAAGAAATAAGAATTTAGTATAATAAAGAAATAAGAATTTAATATAATAAATAATTTAGTATAATAAATAAATACGAATTTAGTATAATAAAGAATTTAGTACTATAAAGTGTAATAAAGAATTTAGTATGATAAAGAATTTAGTATAATAAAGAAATAAGAATTTAGTATAATGAAGAAATATGAATTTAGTATAATAAAGAAATAAGAATTTAGTATCAAAGAAGAAATAAGAATTTAGTACAATAAAGAAATAAGAATTTAGTACAATAAAGAAATAAGAATTTAGTATAATAAAGGATTTAGTACAATAAAGGATTTAGTACAATAAAGAATTTAATATAATAAAGAATTTAATATAATAAAGAATTTAATATAATAAAGAAATAATAATATAAAATAATAAGTAACTAAAGAAATGAGAATGCTGCAGAACGACAAAAAGCTACAGAAATGACAAGTAATTTAAATGCAGAACAAAAAGCATCATATGACAGTATAATGTCAACTAATGATGATCTTCCTCATTGTGAGGTTTTCTCCTTCATGGCCAGGGGAGGTGCAGGAAGAACTTATTTGTATAAATCTCTCTGCACTATCAGTAGAAAGGAAACACAGTTTTGCCAGTTGTAATCACAGGAATCGCTGATAATCTGTTAGGTGGCAAAACATACTTTAACCAATTTAAATTAGCCACCTTTAAATAAACCTTTGCGTCATTATAAAGATTGATTTCACCGATGCCGAAATCATTCGTTCTGTAAAAAGCCATCATTTGCGACGAGGCTACTTTGGCCCCGCCCAATAATGGAAGTAATAATGAGAAATGAGAAACCTTTTGGTGGCAAAGCCCTTTTACTCGGAGCACAAACGATTTAACGGAGCACTTACGACAAACTCTCTCTGTAGTCTGGTATTCTGGTATTTTTAATTAACGTCGCACTTGAGCAACACAACGGGCTACTGGCGTCAGTCCGGGATCAAACCTGAAGGGAAAGATTCGAGGACAACACCACGTAATTTTGAACCACGGTCAGATGACAACTCCCTGTAGTCCAACATGGCGACAGAACCAAATAGTCGAAGCCAACATTAAATTCGACCAATTACTGGAGAAGTTTGAGATTTTAAGGCAATAAAGTACTGTTCAATTTGTTGATTGATCATTCAGTGAATGACTTTTACGACTTCGTGATGCTGACCATGAAACAGCGGATGACCTACCAGGGAAATGATAGAGATACCTACACATATTTTATGTGATGGTAATATAGGCAAAAGATATTTGGCGAGAACTTGATAATTTCTGATTTGAAAAGAAAGTCATTGCGTCCCCAAAACTCTGCGGTTGACAAATTAAAAGAGAATATTCATGATTTCTTAGAGAAGACAACAAGCACATACTTAAGCTTTGATTCAATTGATGCCGATGGCGAAGAAAATAATGAACAGTATTATCCAATAAAACTTTTAAATGAGCAACATCAGGAAGACCATTTCAGATTGAAGTTGAAGATTGGAGCTATTATCATGATCCTGAGAAACCTCAATGCACAATGAGATTTATGCATCAATAAGACTGATAGTTAAAGTACTAAAACCTAATTTGATCATTGCAGTTCTCGTTGGCTCAGGATGTGGTAAAATTATTTTTATTCCCCGAAGTTTGACCTCGCACCTAATAATATAGACCTCCCATTCACATTAAGACGATGACAATATTCTGAAAATCGCCTTTGCTATGATCATTCATTAATAAGCCATTAATGAGGACAGTCAAATGGATTTACGGGATCCAATTACTTAATGCTTGCTATTCATTGCATGGTCATCTTTTACCCTTTCATGGGATTTTCAACCGTCAATCCCATGAAGTTTGAGACGGGAAAAGACAAAAAAAAAATCACTTAGACCAAGAATGCTTAGTTTCAGTGATATTGGTGAGTGATGATTCGTTTGGTAGAGTGAAATTTAATTACGATTTCGAATAGTTTTAGTTTTAGCCCCACTTATTATCGAATCATACATTTGCACATGAAAATATGGTATCAGAGGACATTCAAATCGTTTACGGGATTCAACTACTCAATGCTTACAATCCGTTGCATGGGTCGTCAATCCCGCGAAGTATCAGAAGGAGAAAGACAAGGAATCGTAAAAGGTGTGTTAGTGACATACTTCTTGAGCGTTTTGATGACACAGATGTACATTTGCGGAGGATATCCTAATATGTTAACGAGAGGCTGGGTGAGTCATTCGGTAGGGCTGCACAAATCGAGCCTGAACGAATGCTGTGCTCCATCTGCAGGAAAATGCACCTCGACTTAATGTCTATCACGTTAAACACTTTGTTAGAGGATGTTTAATGGCTGAGTAATAGAGCATAAAATAATAAGGCGAATCGCTTTTTAACTATTTCGATACGTCCTCGCTTTCACAGATAAAATAAAATGAAACAGTGACAGGTCCCCTAATCTGCTGTCCGGGTTCCAGTACCAGTTCAGATGAGAAGCGTCTGTACCAGTTTAAATGATGGACCCCAGTACTATAATTTAAATAACAGGTCTCAGTTCCAGATTAAATGCGGACCCCAGTACGAGCGTAAATAATGGTTTCTAGTACCAGTTCAGATGAGAAATGTCTGTACCAGTTTAAATGATGGGCCCTAGTACAAGTGTAAATGACCGGCTCCAGTATTAGTTTAAATGACGGGCTGCACTACCAATGTAAATGACGGGGACCACTACCAGTTTAAATGACGGGTTCAGTACCATTTTAATAGGTGTGCTCGATTATCAGAGTAAATAACGCGTTCCAATAGATGTTTATATGACGGGTCTAGTACTAGTGCAAATACATTTTTTTCAGTACCAGTTTAAATGACGGGTTTCAGTACTAGTGTAAATGATAGGTTCCAGTACCAATTTGAATAATAGGCCCCAATACAAGCGTAAATGATAAGATACAGTACCAGCATAAATAATTGGTTCCATTGGCAGTTTAAGTGAAGAGTTTCAGTAACAGTTTAATGGATAGGACCCACTACTAATTTAAATGGCGGGTTCAGTACCAGTCTAACAGACGGGCTCCAGTACAAGTTTAAATGATGGGCCCCTGTATCAATTGAAATGATGAGTTCCACTACCAGTTCAGATGAGAAGTGTCTGTACCAGTTTAAATGATCAGATCCAGTACCAGTTGAGACGACATGGGTCTGTATCAATTGAAATGATGGGCCCCAGTACCACTTGAAACACGATGGGACTCATTTCAATTGCTGGGAATGCCGATATTGGATAGAAAGCAAGAAACAAATTTCTTACGATTATCTTTAGACAACTTTACAAGTCAACTCCATTCTCTATTGTTTCTTTATCGCAAAGACAATACAATACAAATCATTTTAGCTCTAAGTTTAAAAAAGGAGCCTCAAAATCCCAAGTTAGCTCAATCTTTGCAACTTTATGGATGATTCAAACCCTGTTGTAGAGCTTAATGGCAATTTTTTTCCGATGGTGGATAAATGAAAAGACCATCCTGAAGACCATGTTCACTGCTCATATAGTCTGGACTGCTAGTGTCAGTAAGAAGTATGGGGTAGGGGAGAAGAGAGTCTGTGTTGTAGTTACCCATTTCGTATGACAAGCACCATTAAGCAATCGTAGTAAGAAACCATTTGAAGCTGTAAGGATGGGGCATCAGATGTTCCTGGTTGACTTTTTGCGATGAAAATCAAGGACTTAAAAAAGAAACTGACGTCTCATTCAGATTTAAGTTTAGAAAAATCGTCGATTTTGCTTTAGGATTTATCGATTTTATAATTTTTCCTTCCGAATTTTATTAGAGGATAACGGGCATTTAAGTTACCATGAATGCTAAGCGACTGCAGTTTATTCAGGTAAGTCTATAATAGATCGATCTCAGGGGGCTGGATTTTTGAGTCGCGCTGAAGTATCGATTTTTCCCTTTTCATTTTAAAATTTGGATCTATTCGAAAATTTGGAACTTAAGATACAAACTGACGTCTCACTCAGATTTACGTTAAAAAAATCGTCGATTTTGCTTCAGGATTTATCGAATTTTATTATTTTTCCTTCCAAAATTTGTTAGAAAATACCTGGAATTTGAGTTACCATGAATGCTACGCTACTGCAGTTTATTCGGGTGAGTCTGGAATAGATCGATCTCAGGGGGCTGGATTTTTGAGTCGCCCGGAAGTATCGATTTTTCCCTTCTATTTTAAAATTTGGATCGATCCGGCTGCGATGAGCGATGGCTCCTTGACCTTGGCCGCTTTCAGCTGCGAGACGCAGAATTGTTTGATCCTTGATACCATTTGGATCGAAGTATGCGTCATTCCAACAGCATTTCCCCTCATTGTTTCCGAAAATATATTGAGAGACTTACTCGAGTTACGACACGCTGCTAGGTAATCTGCTCAATGAAACGAATCGAATACAAATCCTTGAGACACACAAAGGAATCTGAATCTGGAAATACACTCGTAGAGATTGTGTTGGTGTCGCGACTTGGTTGAACAGAAACCGTTTGCTCACCTTTGAGACCTGAAATTGGGTCACCTCCCTAACCTCCTCAGTCCCGAGAGAAAAACAACCTGAGGAATTGTTTAATTGGCTATTTACCGTGCTTTCAGAATCAGAAATATTTGATTCTTTTTAATTTCTTAAAAATATTTGAGTTATTCCAAATGGGCACATTACCATTTGGCGACTGGCGATATTATTAGGTTGTATCTGAATGCGGACAGCAGAAATTAATGGATATACCTATGCGTTTTAAGGTAATAAAAGCTGTTACTTTTTATGTACCCAAACGGGTGCTCCAGGAATGAAGAGATTAACATTCCACTGAATGGGGACAGTGGGAATTATTGATTATACTTTAACGTTTTAAGGTTAAGAAAGCAGTTATTTTCATGTACCTAAACGGGTACTCCAGGAATGAAGAGATTAACGTTCAACTCAATAGGACAAGCGGTTTTTTACCTTAAATTTGAACGTTCATTGTAAGAAAAGTTATTATTTTCACGTACTTAAATGGTTGTTTCAGGAATGAAAATATTAACATTCCTTGAATGGGGACAGTTGGAGTTAATGAATATACTTTAACGTTTTAATGTAAAAAAGCTGTTATTTTCATGTTTTCAAATGGGTAACTCCAGGAATGAATAGATTAATTTTTCACTGAGAATCCTTTAATCCCTTCAAAGATTTATTATTGAAAGTTAGCCGTGCGAATAGCTTCAAGGAAAATACTTTTACCCATGTGGTGGTCATAGCACGCGTGTTTTTGGCACAACCATTTAAATATACACTGCTGGCCACCGTAACTGCAACACCCTGAAGGAAGCATGCAAATAATATGAAATTTACAACATGCATGTCGTATCTGGTTCTATTTAATGGGTTATCAGCAAATCTCAGGCAATGCAGACAGCACAAACATTTATTATATAACAAAATATTTACAATTTACCAAGGAGCGTCCTACACGACCACTCCATGACCATATCATCCGAATATCTCTTGTTCGATCGTAACACACTCTGACGGTGCTTTTAGCGCCATCTGTAGGGTGATTGAATCCCTAATACGACATCTCCCCCGCAAGATATGGGTTTGGGGTTTTCTCAAAACATAAACACAGATCTGAATTTAAATATTATGGACTCAATCACCTAAATATTATTACACCATATCAACAGTAAAGAAAAATGCAAAATAAAAATATATATACATATAAGAATAATAATGCTAATAAAATACTAAAGCATATAATAACAGACATTATGCTTAAAGTCACAATAATAAATTTGTCACTACTTCTCTTCAGAAAATAGTCTGGATAATGCATCAGCATGAGGCATTTTGACTCCTGGACAATGTTTTATTGTTAAGTTATATCTTTGAAGAGCAAAAACCCACCGCTGTAGTCGTGAAGATTGTGGAGCACATTTTGTAAGGTATGACAAAGGGTTGTGTAAGACTGTTTAGAATGGAGAGAGAGAATTGGCGACCGCCAATAATAAAAACGTTCGCCAGCTTCCGACAGGAAGTGACAAGAAGCCCAGAGTACCGAGGAGGTCGGAGAAGCGAGGTGGATCGCTCGGCGTACGAAAAACACAGGCGTGTCACCTGTGTGTGATTTGTAAATCCCATAGGGGATATATTATTGATTTCAATTTTCTTAAATGTTTTGTGTTCGTGTTGTGTTCTGTTAAATAAACGTGTTTGTGATTTTAACTGAAGTGGTTATTGAAGAGTCAAATCATCGTGGTAAAACAGCATCACCTGCTGGGACTAACCTAGTGAAGTACACCAATTATACTAGTGAACTAAAAATACATTAGTGTGAGTGAAGAAAGTGTAGTGGCGCAGTCGGTAGGATAATCTTGTACGCGGATGTCAACGAGCGAAAAAGAAGGTAAGAGTCCTGTATTATTCGCTAGTCCCAAATATTGTTTATAATGTTAAAATATTGACATACATGAAAGTAAATAGTATTTATGAAGAACAGAGTAGTTGCTCTAAATAGTTTTAATAATGTTTTTCTAACATAATTAAACTTGAAAAATATAGTAAAACGAAACGTATACATTTTAAAAGGAAACTTGTTCTGATAGAAGTTATTTTGATTTTATTGGTTTTCATTAAAACAAAAAGTAGAATTGTGTTTGGTTATTAAATTGTGTTTTATACAATTAATAATTGTGTCCGTATCAATGATAATATAGCATTGTTGTGACTAATATATTTAGCGAACGAAGATATTTTTATTTTATTGGTATTCAGTAAAACGAAAGCGGAACTGGTATTAAATTGTGTTATATACAAACCTTTCTCTCTTTTCGTATGAGAAATAAAAATTGGCAGTGTTCCAATACAAACCTTTCTCTCTTTTCGTATGAGAAATAAAAATTGGCAGTGTTCCAATTTCGTTTTGGCGTTAGACGAAGCATTTTTTTTCTTCTTCTTTTCAGAGAATTTTCTATTTCCTGTGTTAAGTAAGGTAGATGGGTTTGTTGTGTTACATCAGAGAAAATAATAATTTTTCCGCAATAAATTTTAATTAATTGATTTCAATTGTTTTAAAACGAGTGTTGATTAGTGTATAATCCAGTTTAGAATTAAATGTGTATTCTAAATATGTTGCAACGTGTAACGAAAACGAAAGTATAGGTAGATATATTTATTTTGTTACAAATCGAAACGAGTATTGAGTTTTAAAATTATTACTGATTTTATTTCATTATTGTTTGAATTATGTATTTGTATTATGAATATTTCGATTTTAGAGAATAAGTAGGAGGGTTAATCACATATCGTATATTTGAATTTATTTCCGAAATTCTTTTACCATGTCGTTCTTGGGTAGAGGGAGGAAGGAGGACTTGATTGAACTGGCGACTGAACTGGGTATAGAAGTTAGTGCTGTGAATAAAGTGATAGAAATTAAAAAGTCAATTGTTGAAAGTGAAAACTTCAGCGTAGATGATGCCAAGGTTTCTCTGGGCAGGATTATCGAAGAACGAATTCAACGAGAAACAAAAGAAGAAACAGAACGACTTCGGCGAGAAACAAGAGAAGAAGAAGAGCGACTTCGGCGAGAAACCAAAGAAGAAGAAGAACGAATTCGAAAGGAAGAACGAGATGAGCGAATCAAGAAAGAAGAAAGAGATCACGAGCTTGAAATGAAACGGCTGGAATTAAGACGTAGTAATTCACCTGTGGATGAAGTCATTGAACGTTCGAACGAAACAAGATCCAGAGTGCAACTAATGCAGATTACCCCGAAATATGATGAAAAGAAAGATGAAATGCAATTATATCTAGTAAATTTTGAGCGTCGTGCAGAGATGGCTGGTGTGCCCAAGTTAGAATGGGTAGCTTATTTGCTGGGACTGTTACCAACAGAAATAGCTAATAACATAGCTCGAGAACCTCCTGAGAAAGCAAACGACTATGATTTCATAAAGAAAATGTTGTTGAAACGCTATAAGTTAAATCCCGAAAAATTGAGGCAATTATTTTTCCGACATCAGAAAGATCCAGAAGAGTCCTGGAGAAGTTACACTCATGCATTGAATAACTATTTTACTGAATGGGTCAATGAGCTAGAAGTGCAGAGCTTCGATCAGTTAAAGAATTTAATGGTGGCTGATCAACTCAAACGTAGAGTTCCAAATGAAGTGAAGGAGCATTTCTTGGACAAATGGAATAAAATGATCGACCCTCTAGAAGTCGCAGAGAAGGTTGATGAATATGAAAGTTTGAGAGACGGATTGAAGAAAAGGACATCCCTTGACAAAGCAAAGGACATTCATAGATGGCAGCAAGAAGAGAAATCTAAATTTAATGGGAAATTCGAAAATAGCCGAAACCAGCGATTTGTGAACACGACTAAGTATAGGGATAATGACAACCCCTTCGACAAAACAAAATATCAAGGATATTATCAAAAGGATAAAGGTGCCAGAGTATCTAAGCCTGCTTGTTTTACATGTGGGGATTCAACGCATTTCGCACGAGCTTGTCCTAAGAATAACAACCAAGGACCACGGAACAGAGCTGATAACTTTAGTAGTAATTTGGTCACTACAGAGAAAACTTTAGAAGATAGAGAAGTATTATCGGCTCGGATTACAGTGCCAACATGGACTCCGGTCAAGGCAAGTTCAGTCAAGTGCGATAAACTGAAAAGAATAGAACTAAAGTGCGGTTCTGCTGTTTTCGATGGCATTTTAGATACGGGTGCGCAAATTTCAGTCATCAGACATGACCTAATTCCCATTGAAGATAGTGAAGGAGAAGGGACTGTTAAACTCGTATGTGCTTTTGGGTTAGCTGAAACAGCACCATTGGTGGTTTTCAACATGAAAGTGAACGATCCACAACATTGCGAAGTTCCAGTTATATGCGCAGTATCCAAAAAATTAGTGAGCGATATGCTGATATGTCCTACAGCGTTTGAGGCACTGAACGAAAATATCCAACAATGCCAACCAGTTGCCCCTCACGTGGGACATGAAAAACCAGAACTGAAGTGCAGTTTAAATGAAGTCACAAGGAATGATGAGGAAGAATCCTCCGAGATAAAGCATCTTGCCCCATCCAGTGAAGAAAAGGAAGGTTGTAAAGAAAATAGGTCAGAGTTTATAAAACTACAGCAGGATGACGAATCCTTGACGAATATTTGGAAGTTCGCGGAAGAACGTAGGAACGGCTTTGACGTGGATGATGGACTATTGATACACTCTGAGTGGGTGTGTGGAGAAAGAATCAAGCAAGTAGTGCTACCAACTATTAAACGGGAGTTCGTATTGAAAACCGCCCATGAAATTCCGTTAGCTGGACATCTTGGGGAAAAGAAAACAAAAGAGCGAATAAAATATTCCTTTTTCTGGCCGACCATTAAAATTGACGTAAGAAAATTTTGCGGAAGTTGCAAGCCTTGTCAAGTCAGACGAACTGTAACTTATCGAGATAGAATCCCGATCCAACCAATTACAAGACCAGATAATCCGTTTGAGGTTTGGAGCGTTGACTGTCTGGGCCCGTTAGAACCCCCGTCCAGAAGAGGACATAAATACATCATTTGTGCGGTTGACTTATGCACTCGATGGGCTGAAGCAATTCCAACCAGAAATATAAAGGCCAAAACTACGTGCGACGTGTTGATGCAAATTTTCGCTCGTACTGGATTTCCAAAAGTGATTTGCACTGACCAGGGCACGAACTTTACGTCCAAACTAACTGGTGCTTTTGTGAATCTAATAGGAGTATCTCCAAGATTTTCAACGCCTGGGCATCCTGAGAGTATGGGAGCAGTGGAGAGGTGGAACAGAACTCTAAAGGATATGATGAATAAAAACATCCAGGAGTATGGAAATGAATGGGATGTGCATCTTCCACATCTCCTGTTTGCATACAGAGAAGTCCCTCATTGCACCACTGGTATGTCACCTTATCAGTTGGTGTATGGACGAATACCCAAGGGACCAACCGCATTGCTGAAGGAAGTTTGGACGGGAGAGAAAGTTGTTCCAATGACTGCTTCACAATCTGTGGAAAAGTATGTCGAAGAGCTACAAGAGAAACTCAAAAATGCTCACAAAATTGCCAATGAGAATGCCCAACTAAGTCAGCAAAATTATGCCCATAGGTATAATTTGAGATCCCGAGAGAAAACATATCAAGTAGGAGACAAAGTTCTTATTTTGATACCAGCATCTTCTCACAAACTATTGAATACTTGGTCTGGACCAGCGACTGTGGTCCAACTTAGTAGACTACATTCAGCCATTGTTGAACTTGATGATGGTTCAAGAAGAGAACTACACTTCAATAAAATTCGACCATATGTGACACGTGTTCAGCACATAGGCTTGTTTTTGATCAAGACCAAGATTTTGGGCAACTACATGCTGCTCCTACCGAGCGCGTTACTACTACTAAAAGTAATGTGGAAGAACATCATCAGGGAAATGACAACCCCCTTAGATGCCAAACAACGTCATGAACTGAGTTCTTTGCTTTGTAAATATTATGATGTATTCAGTACTAAACCTGGAATAGCTAAAGTTGAAGGACATGTTGTTAAAGTTACAAATGACTGTTCACCCAAAAGACTTCGTCCGTATCGAATTCCAATTACTCTGCAAAACGAAGTAGATCGTCAGATTCGAGAACTTCTAGAACTTGGTCTTATTGAACAAAGTGATAGTGAGTGGGCTCACCCTTTAGTATGCGTTGCTAAAAAGAATGGTAGTGTACGTCTGTGTATAGACTTTAGACTTTTGAACAGTTTCACTATTCCGGATGCATATCCAATGAGACATGCTAACGAGCTTTTATATCAAATAGGGGAAGCACAAGTAATCACTGTGCTCGACCTTACAAAAGGATACTGGCAGATTCCAATGAGTGAGAAAGACAGACACTATACTGCTTTCGTAACTCATTCCGGCCACTATCAATGGAGGGTTATGCCCTTTGGTATGAAAAACGCGGGTAGCACTTTTCAAAAATCAATGGACAAAGTGTTAGCTCCCCATAAAGATTATTGCAGGTCCTATATTGACGATGTTGCCATTTTTTCAGGATCATGGTCTGACCATTTGAAACATATCAGTGGAGTTTTCCAGACATTGCGTCAAGTGGGTCTCACTGTAAATCTAGAAAAGTGTGATTTTGGAAAAACGGAAGTGAAATTTTTAGGACACGTGGTGGGGTCAGGAAGACATTCTCCAGACCCAGAAAAAGTAGAAGCTATGAAGAAACTGTCGGCACCAACCAACAAGAAGGAATTGAGAACAGTGTTGGGGATAGCAAGCTATTACAGAGATTATATTCCAAACTTTGCGGGTATTGTGTTACCATTAACCAACCTGACAAAGAAGAGAGTTCCCAAGGACATTCCATGGAACCAACCTGAAGAAGAAGCCTTTCAAAATTTGAAGAACCATTTAGTTAAAATGCCTTCCTTGTATACGCCACAGTTCGACAAACCCTTTCAGCTTTACACCGATGCGTCTGCTACTGCAGTCGGAGCGTGTTTATCACAGTTTGATAAGGATGGAAAAGAGCATCCTATAGCTTTCTACAGCAAGAAGCTTACACCATGCCAGACTAGATGGTCCACCATAGAGAGAGAAGCTTACAGCGTCATAGCCGCACTTCAAAGGTTTGACACCTGGATTTTTGGAACTAATATCGAAGTTGTGTCTGATCACAATCCTCTTTCTTACCTTACCCAGGGATTACCACATGGCGCTAAACTAGCACGATGGGCTTTGGCATTACAAAGATATAATTTAAAAATAACCTATCGGAAAGGAAGCAGGCATGGCAATGCAGATGCACTTTCCAGATTTCCATAATGCAAAGGTTAAATTGTATCATTTTGTAGTAATTTTAGCAGTGTATATGTTATATTAGTATTTTTGTTAACATTATTTTAGTGTATTAGAATCTTTAAATACTAAAAATTGGGCTAGCGAACAGGCTCTTTCTTCTATTAGGACACATTTAACTGTTTTTTTTTATAGCAGCATAGTCTCTAAGGAGAACTATGTGCTCCTTATGGAGGGACATGTAAGACTGTTTAGAATGGAGAGAGAGAATTGGCGACCGCCAATAATAAAAACGTTCGCCAGCTTCCGACAGGAAGTGACAAGAAGCCCAGAGTACCGAGGAGGTCGGAGAAGCGAGGTGGATCGCTCGGCGTACGAAAAACACAGGCGTGTCACCTGTGTGTGATTTGTAAATCCCATAGGGGATATATTATTGATTTCAATTTTCTTAAATGTTTTGTGTTCGTGTTGTGTTCTGTTAAATAAACGTGTTTGTGATTTTAACTGAAGTGGTTATTGAAGAGTCAAATCATCGTGGTAAAACAGCATCACCTGCTGGGACTAACCTAGTGAAGTACACCAATTATACTAGTGAACTAAAAATACATTAGTGTGAGTGAAGAAAGTGTAGTGGTTGTGATCAGTGTACAGTTCTATTTTGGACCCGAAAACTAGAGTTTCAAACTTCTTCAAACTCCACACAATAGCGTACGCTTCTCTCTCTATTGTAGACCAAGCTTGTTGAGTTTTATTCAACTTCTGGCTCACATATGCAATAGGTCGGAGTAATCCTTCGATTCCTTGGGACAGACAAGCGGCGATACCATACTGGGATGCATCACTGTGTATTATGAACGGTTCACTCATAACTGGAGTGTGCAAAGCTGGAGCTTTCATTAGAGCAGATTTCAGTTTGTTGAAGGCAACTTCGTGTATATCCAGCCAAGGTAAATTTTCAGGAATCCTCTTTTTTGTTAACTCTGTAAGAGGTAAGGCAATCTCTGCATAGCAAGGTATATATTCCCGATAATAATTGCACAATCCAAGCATGCTTCTAAGTTGTTTCTTGGTCTCAGGTACAGGTATTTGAGCAATTGCTTTTATTTTGTCTGGATCTGCTTGATGCCTTCCAGATCCGATAACATGACCTAAATATTTGATTTCAGGTCTTGCAAATGTACATTTGTGTAAATTCACAGTAAACTGTAGTTCTTCTAATTTTGAAAGAATAAGATCCAAGTGTTTTAGATGATCACTCATGTTGTTAGAAAATATAGCTATGTCGTCAATATATGCACGACTAAAATCTCTGTATGGTGCTAACGCTTTGTTCATTTCTCGTTGAAAAGTCGCAGCAGCATTTCTCAAACCAAATGGCATTACTTTGAATCTATACTGTGCTCTGTGAGTGTTGAAAGAAGTAAAATCACGACATTTTTCTTCCATTGGGATAGCCCAATATCCCTTCAACAAGTCAAGTGTAGAAATAACATTTGCTTTCCCTATGCTGTGAAGTAATTGAATGGCATCTTCCATAGGAAAATCATCAGCCTTTATGACAGCATTGAGGGATCGATAATCAACACATAAACGCATGCCTCCATCCTTTTTGTTTACACACACAACAGGATGAGCGATTTCTGCAGAACTTTCTTCTATTAAGTCCAATTCAAGTAGCTCTTCAATTTGGGTATCTACTTGTGATTTCAAAGATTCTGGTATCCTATAAACATATGGTTTTGTCCTTTCTTTGCCTTCCTCAAGTCTTATTTTGTGTTCACCAACTTGTGCAACTTTCAATTTTCCACTAAATAAATCTTTATGCTTCTGTAATATCTGAATCAGTTGACTTCTTTCTTTCTCATGTAAATCGTATAAATTTATTTTCCAAATTTTATCAGACAGTTCTTGTTGATATACAGTTCTAGGAGAGGCATGAATTTCACCAAATTCTTCATCATCTTCAAAAACAATACCAACTGCATTCATTCTTGGGTAATATCTCCTTATCTTATTTACGTGGCAGTGTCGTACTTTTCCTTCAGGAAGTTTCACTTTGTAAGAATGTGGCGATGGATGCTCGACTATCTCCCCAGGTCCGGTCCATCGTGCATATAACTTGTTGGAAGAATCTGGAATTAGTAAGTAAACCTGCTCTCCTAATTTAAATTCTTTGGATCTTGTGCGGCGATTAAAATAATCCGAGTAGGCTTGTTGTTTTCCCGATGCGATAAGTAAGGCTTGGTCGGTTGCTCGTTCGAGATTTATTTTGAGTTCCTGGAGATAATCTACGACTGATTTGTCCATATTCAAAGGTATAGGAATTTCTCCACACCAGCTAGATTTCAACACACTCAGAGGACCTCTTGCTTCTCGGCCATACATCAACTTGAATGGAGATACTCCGGTAGTACAGTTAGGAACTTCTCTATAAGCAAATAACAGAAACGGAATGTATTTATCCCAATTACTAGGATCTGTTCGGATAACATGATGAAGTGCATTTTTAAGAACTTGATTATATCTTTCTACAAGTCCATTACTGGCTGCATATCCTGGTACTGAAAATCTAGGAGAGGATCCTAAGCGATTCATGAATTCTTGAGTAAGTTTCGATATAAAGTTCGTACCTTGATCACTTGCTATAGTATTTGGTATTCCAGTTCTCATGAAAATTTCCAACAGTGCGTCACATGTCGCCTTAGCAGTTAAGGAACGCAAAGGAATTGCTTCCGGCCAGCGAGAATGTTGATCAACTAAACATAACACATATTTATGACGACGAGCTGAGGGAGGTTCAATAGGGCCTATAATGTCCACATTAACACATTCAAATGGTAATTCCGGTCTGAGAACAGGAGTAATGGGAATTTTATCAATCATTTTCTCTGGGCTTCGGAGTTGGCATTCTTTACATGTTTTACAAAATTCGGCGATTTCACTAGTCATGTGAGGCCAATAAAAACTATATCATATTCTTTCATTCGTCTTTTTCATTCCCATGTGACTTCCAAAAACAGATTCATGAGCTAATTTTAAAACTTGAGCTCTTCTCTTTTGCGGTAAAACCAGTTGCTGAACGGTCTCTCCTAATATTTTATCTTTGTGGAATATTAATCCATCGATAAAAAAGAAGTTTCCCTTTCGAAGTGATAAATTTTTTCTTATTTCTTTTAACGTATCACAACTGTTTTGTTCTTCACGAAGTCGAAAGCTTTCACTTTTGCACGATAGTATTCCGCTTTCTGGTGATTCTTGTTCTGATTCATCATTTCCGGTTTCAGCGCAGACTAAATAATCCTTTTCTTTCACTGGAAAAACACAATCCAATCTGTTACATTTAGGAATACATGTTTCTTTTCCATCTTCTGTTGAGCATTTTAGTAATTCATAAATATTTGGGGGTATAATGCACTGACCATGAACTTTGTCCGTTACTGCTGCAAGTATTTCAATCGGACGGCAAAGTCTATTTTCATCTTCGTTTTTTAATGAAACTTGGAATTTTGCTAATCCAGCTTCAATTTTTTCTCCGAAAGCACTAGTTAAAATTATTTTTCCCTTTTCAGTTTTTGATTCGGAAATAAAATTTGAATTGAAAACTGGGATTTGAGCTCCAGAATCGATCAGGCTTTTCAGTTCTCGATTATCTACGAGAATGTTTACATATTGAAGAGAGTTCATAGGAACATTTATTTTTTCTTTCACCAGATGCTCCGATCGTATTTCAGCAGTTAATATTTCATCTTCTGGTTTCTTTTCTTTCTTGCTAATATTTGTTGATCTGCTGTATCTTTTAGGACAATCTCTTGCGAAGTGCGATAAACCACATATGTAGCATTCCCTTGAAGTTGTATTTCTAGTGCTTTGGTAATCTTCTCTCGTCTTGAATCGATGTTCTCTGATGTGAGGGGGTGCATATTTCCGGTCTATGGAATTTTTCGTTTCTTCTCTGTTGTAATTAAAATTCTGATGTTTGAACGTATTCGTTTGATTCTCCTTCCAAAATGTTTCCTTCACTTTTTTGTTTACGCAATTTCGAACGTTTTCGTAATCATCTAGTTTATTTGCAATTTCTTCTGGTATTTTGAATCGAGACCATTCGTCGATGAAATGATCACGGATTTCCGATGGCACTTTACGCTTAATCTGATCAGTAATAATTAAATCAGACAGTTCTTCAAAAGTCTTTACATCCAGTCCTCTTATCCATTCTTGATAATAATTTTTAAGTTCATAGGCGAAGTCACACCACGTAATTTCGGATTTCTTGTAGTGTTTCGTAAACAATTGGTGGAACCTTTCAGGAGTAAGTTTATATCTTTTTAGTAAGAGTTCTTTCACTTTTTCATAATCATCCGTCACTTCTTCGTTTTCTCTGGCAATTATTTGCGCAACGTCATAGGGTAGGAATCCTATTAGGTATGACACCCAATTTTCTTTCTTGATTTCCGTTCGTTTCACTTGACGCTCGAAGAGAACTAAGTAGAGGCTTATATCATTAGTTTTGGGATCAAACTTCTGTAAAATACTTTGCAAGTCAAACCTCGGCTTCATGTTTACATCAGTTTGTTGAATTTCAGACCCATTCTTCAATCTTTCGTTTTCTAGACGCATCTTCTGCAACTCGAATTCCATTTCTTCTTTCCTTCGTCTTTCTTCAACTTCTTCTTTCCTTCGTCTTTCTTCAACTTCTAATTCTTCTTTCCTTCGTCTTTCTTCAACTTCTTCTTTCCTTCGTCTTTCTTCAACTTCTTCTTTTCTCCTTCTTTCTTCTATAATAGTATTTAAGAGTTCCTTCACGAACGGTTCATCATAGTTTTTATTTTCGGTTATAACTTTCTTTAGCTCAATTACAACCATGTTTTCGGTATTCAATATCCCCATTTCGGTAGCAACAGTCTTTAGAACTTCCTTTCTTGCTTTCGCCAAGAACGCCATAATGGGATCACGAAACAAAACTGTTCGATTTAAAACGAAAGTTCCACAATAAAGTTCCGAAAATCAAATTCAAAATTCACTTTGAAGCATTTCAACAAAAATCTTTACACCATTCTTCAATGTTCTTCAAAAGTAGTATTTAGAAGGAAACAAATATAAAAGTTCACAACGAGGAGCAGGACTCACCATGAAAACGAAAGCATATTTCCTCATTAAAATCCTGTCGACTGCGCCAATGTCGTATCTGGTTCTATTTAATGGGTTATCAGCAAATCTCAGGCAATGCAGACAGCACAAACATTTATTATATAACAAAATATTTACAATTTACCAAGGAGCGTCCTACACGACCACTCCATGACCATATCATCCGAATATCTCTTGTTCGATCGTAACACACTCTGACGGTGCTTTTAGCGCCATCTGTAGGGTGATTGAATCCCTAATACGACAATGCATTAACGGAGGTGAGATATGCAAATGATTAGAATTTCAGTGCAGACGCACATCACGCTCGCCTGTGGCGCCACTTCAAAGCGCTATTTAAGGCTTGGAGATTTCGACGATTTCAAGTACGGCAATTGTGTTTTTCTTGTGGTTTTTTCAAAAAAACGATCAATTATGCCTCGTAGAAAACAGCGATCATCTTTTGATCAAGTATCCGAGTTCGACAGAGGAAGGATAGTGGCCTACCGAGATTGTGGATTATCTTTCAGGGAAATCGGTAGTCGTGTTGGACGAAACCAAACAACTGTAATGCGGATATGTGATCGTTGGATGCAGGAGGGTACGACGGACCGACGTGTTCGATCGCATCCACCTCAGTGCACCACTTCACGTGATGACAGGCATATTGTGCGTATGGCAGTGACGGATCGCTCAGCCACATCACGAACCATAGCACAGCACATTCAGTCTGTACCGCATCATCCAGTGTCTGCGCGTACCATTCGACGCCGTTTACAGCAGAGTGGTCTGTTCGCAAGACGTCCATTGCTTCGTCTACCCTTGACGCAGAACCACAGACGTTTCCGCCGCCAATGGTGCGATGAAAGAAGGATGTGGACGGCAGAATGGAATGAAATTGTCTTTACTGACGAGTCACGCTTCTGTCTGCAACACCACGATGGTCGGATTCGAGTCTGGAGACACCGTGGAGAGAGGATGCTGAACAGCTGCGTTATGCACCGCCACACTGGTCCTGCACCGGGTATTATGGTATGGGGCGGTATTGGATATCACTCTCGCACTCCTCTAGTACGCATTGCCGGTACTTTAAACAGCCAGCGCTACATCTCCGAGGTGTTGGAGCCAGTTGTCCTTCCTTACCTTCAGGGCTTGCCCACAGCCATATTTCAACAGGATAATGCGCGACCACATGTGGCACGCATTGGCCAAGGGTTCTTCGTCAATCGCCAGATTGAATTGCTTCCCTGGCCAGCTCGCTCTCCGGATCTTTCGCCGATAGAAAACATGTGGTCCATGGTTGCTCAGCGATTGACCCAGAATACATCCCCAGCTGCCACACCAGATCAACTTTGGCAACGTGTGGAAGCTGCTTGGTCTGCTGTACCCCAAGAACACATCCAAAGTCTCTTTGAATCAATGCCGAGGCGTGTGGCAGCGGTGATCTCCAACAATGGCGGCTACTCTGGCTACTGATTTTGGCAGGAAATTTTCTGATCTCAATAACGGATGTTCTGTTTGTTTATGTACCTTCTGATGCCGAAATGAAGCGCGAAGAAATGGATGAATTCATATGATCGAAAAAGCCCATATTTGCAGAGTGCCGAGTGACGGTTATTGATCAGTAATTGAGTAAAAATATTAACGAGAAAAATGTTTCATTTAAGACTTTCAAAAACAAAATAGTGTCCTTACATAAAAAAAACACCCTATACTTTTTTTAACTTAGATAGAATACTCCAACTATAGGGTTATTTGTATGGGGCGTATTTATGTTAGAAAGGGAAGTCGGTATACAACCCCCATGATATTTCCAGCGGCGATATCGAGGGAAAATCTACAATTGCAGATGCTTTGTGGTACAATGGGAATTGGAGGTAAGGTACCTGAGGGATTTTTCGCGTTTTCTGAAATGAGACTATGCATATCCTTGAGATGGAGAATAACTGTTATCGCTAGTTCAACAGCTGATAAGACAACGTAATCTGCTACTATTCTGCATGTATTACGACCTATGTCAAGGACTTGAGATATTCCTCTTCTCTCAATAGCATCTACTCAGAATTCAGTTACCCGGCGGAGCCCCTAGGAACGAAGTTGTTTGGCCTTTGGTAAACTGAATTGAGATTGCATTCTAGGTTTTGAAATTTACCGACATTCTCAACACCGGTAAATTACTGACGGAAAGTTCTCAATAGCGGTTTTGGGTTTTGCTTTTTTCCTTAGCGGGAGGCAATGACTGGAATTGATCAATGTCTTAAATCGGGTACTGGCACAGTTTTACAACATTCAATGAAACAGTTTCAAATGTTTAAGAGGAAAATTTTGAGAGAATAAAATAAAAAAAATACTGCATTGAATATATGAATTGATATATATATGCATTGGAAAATAGTTATTTCAATGCAGGAAAATACATAAAGCATAATTATCACATTTTAATCAAACGAAATAGCTTGGCTTTTGGAAAACTTGAATTGAGATTGAACTCTTAGGGTTTCCGAATTACCGACATTCTCAATGCTGGTAAATTACCGACGGAAATCCTCAATAGCGGTTTTTAATTCTACTTTTTTCTTTGCAGGAGGCACTCACTGAACTTGATTAATGACTTAAATCTGAAACACATAGTATTGCAACATCAAATGAAACAGTATCAAATATGTCGGGGAAAACATTGAGAGTAAAATCATTACTTGGAGAATAGTTTCTTCCGTGCAGAAAAATACATATGGCATAATGATCACAATGCACTTCTAAAATGGGTTTACCATTTGACAGATTTATTTAGAACGGATATAGAAAATAAATTATTCAAGAACCATGTTTCTAAGCATATTTCTGAAATATCAGCAACGTCTGTCGTGGTGAAGGCAATCAGACGCAATTTTTTGTGAACATAAATATTTGCAAAACTTTACTGCGCATCTGGTATAGTAATCCTTTTATCACATAAATCATAAAAACAATAAAATATAAGAGAATCGCTTTTTGTGGATGTGGCATTTCCTTACTGATGTTTATTTAACCTTAGAACCTCACGGCGAAAATTGCTGCTCAGATTAGATTTCTGGCGGCATTATGTCCCACACTGACGGCCTTAGCAACTACTGCCGCTGTATAAATTCATCCCCGAAGTATGGTCTTAAAAATAACTTGTGTATTTCTCTCCTTTCCAGCAGAATCTTTTTTGTGAACACCCTCTTAATTTCATAACATTTCATAGACTGCACTTTTACTTGTTTACATATACTAACTATCTCTAGTTATAAAAGGAAGTGTTTGTGGGTCTTTCTGAGGTGTCCAGACGAATCTGTAGCACTTACAGCCATGAAATTTGGCACACAGGTAGTCCTAAAGGTGACTGAATGTCCCTCGAAGTCCGAATTTTAAAATTTAATCTAGAAAATCTTTTAATTAATATTTTGTGCTGCGCGCGAAGCTCCTCCTCCACTATGACGTATCTGCGCAGACCGATCTGACAAACACATACTTATCACGCATGCTAACTTCTGTTAATGTTTAGAAACTGCGGACCATCCAACGTATTTATTGCAGTTTAAAAAGCTATCTATACCGCAGATTCCCAGGTATGGCCATCGTCTTCCTGCAAATTTACACCGGCCCAAAGCCATTCTCAACTATGCAAAGTAATTTTAGATTGAATAAATTCATTTCTTCACTAAAAACACCCATTCATGTTGAAATGATGGCGTAGTGGGTAAAGCCACGCACCGAGTCGCGACCTTGGAGGGAGACCTGAGCTCGAACCCGGATGATGGATCGTTTTTATTTTTCGCCTCTATATTTTTAAAAAATAGTAAATATACTCTAATCCTTCCAATTTTTTCTGTACTTACTTTTACTTTATCCTTTTATTTTTTGAATATTCAACACAATTATTTTTAAAAATTTAATTGGTTTTATACAGCTTTTTCAATTCTGAAACTGATTTCTCTGTATTGTCACTATTTTGTGCTTTTTCATACCACCAATGAAAAGCAAACCACTGAAGCTCCACCCCCTACATGTTCGACTCCAAGTGCCAAGTTCCTACCATCAAGAAATTTTCTGCAACTCAAACATCGTTCTGCTTTTATGTTTTATTCAACCGGGAGATAGGGGCCTTCGGCCCAGATGCTTCCCTAAAAATGTTGAAAGATTGAACGTATTCAAAGCGCTCTTGATTAATTTTGTTAATTTTTTTTATTGCTTTTTGTTTTTGTTTGGGTATTTTTCGCAAATAGTATAATGTTTGTGTTAATAAATTACATGAAATGAAGTAACAGTGTTTATTACTGTTTAATTTGGTTTTGATTTCGCTGACATTGTGATTCATTTAGGTTGTTTGTCGGAATCAGTGAGGTGACATAACAAGACTTTTTAAAAGTATAGCGTTATATTTGATTGAATCACATTTTATTTCAGTAGTGGTTATTTCATAACTTACTTTTGAATTTGTATAATTTCTGTATTTGTATAATACAAATCTATCGACTCTACATGTGACACAGATGAGGCTGTGAACCACACAACAGAGTTTTCGAACACATTGGAGCCATCTGGAGTACCCTTGCACATATTACAGCTAGAAATTGGGGCACAGATTATGTTTCTCGGAAATCTGCATCCACCTTCACTCTGCAATGGAACAAGACTATATCAAGAAACGGATGCCGAACGTTATTGAAGTCACCATCATGACTGGACATGCCACACGCGAAGACGTATTCATTCCTATGATTCCAATCATCCCTTCGGATCACCCATTCCAACCCATTCCACCTTCAGTTTCCCTGTTCGTTTAAGTTTCGCCATAATCATCAACAAGGCACAAGGCCAATCGTTGAAAGTTGGATTTGATCTCATTAAACCGTGTTTCTCCCATGGTCAACTGTATGTGGGTTGTTCAAGAGTTGAAAAAGCCGAGAATCTTTACATCCTAACTCCAAATGGAAGAACATTGAACATAGTGTATCATGAAGCTATCTAAGCAAGAATCAGTGAGGTGGAAGGAATGAGGCGACATGCCCGTGTCATGTCGGGTAGTGGTAGGACTCATTCTTAAAATTATTGTTTTTTTTTAATGTATTCAGAATCAGTGAGGACATAAAAAAAACAAGAGAATGATGTCACGGGGAACGCCGTGCGGGTATTGCTAGTTTTCTATATTCAGGTATTCCACGTAGGCAGTCTAAAACCCAGTACTAAGTTAGATGTATCCATTTAGATGATGGGCCTGTACCTACACTCATATCCAAAATTATCTTTACATGCATAAAATCACGGATTTCTCCGAAACTGTGAACTATAATTTTATGAATTTGTGTGAAATGATATATAACATCATAACACATAAATACAAAGGAAAAAATTTAAGAGCACTGCATATGATATAAAACTGTAGCATGAAACAATAAAAATGGCAAAATTATGTGACAAGGAGAGTTCAGAAAAAAAGAATAACTCAGAAAAAAAATTAAGGCTTATGAATTTAATATGGAATGTGATCTCCCCTGACGTGTACACACACATATCACAACATATTTTAATACTGGCAATAATGCTGTTAACCACAGTTTGGGAATTAAGTTCCACTCCTCCAGCAATGCGGTCTTCAAGGCATTTATATCTCTAGGAGGATGTCTCCGTGCAATTGCTTTTCCAAGGTAGTCCCATTAGTTCTCTATCGGGTTCAGATCAGGAGATTTTGCTGGCCTCGGTATTCGCTCAATGGCTTCACTTTCAAGGAATTCGTCAACGAGGTTTGCTCGATGTGGACGAGCATTATCGTCCATAAATAAAAAGTCAGATCCATATGCACCTCTGAAAAGTCTTACATAAGGCTCTACGACATCATCCCGATATCTCTGGCCGGTCACAGATCCGCCGTTGAAAATGTATAGGGGAGTACGTCCATCGATCATTATTCCTCCCCATACCATCACACCTGCATTACCGAAACGGTCACGTTCCATAATGTTCGAAGGAAGATTTCGCGTTCCTGACTCCCTCCAGATGTAAACACGTTTAGAATCAGATGTTAAAATAAACCTCGACTCATCAGTAAAGAGAACATGGGTCCATTGGTGTTCACTCCAGTTCTGATGTTCTTTACACCAATTAAAGCGATCCCTCTTTTGTTGTGAAGACAGTGAAACACATACCCTTGGCTTTCTGGCATAAAGGCCTTTTTCATTAAGCCTTCTGTATACAGTTTGCCGTGATACAACAGTTCCAGTGGCGGCTGCGACCTCTGAACTTAACTGCCGAGCAGTAGACTTTCTGTTACGACGGGCAGTTATTGCCAGACATCGATCTTGAGAAGCAGTTGTTATTCGTTTACGACCTTGTCCAGGCCTCCTTGTAACAGTTACAGAGTTCTGAAATTGTTTCCATAGCGTAGAGACTGTCTGTCTTGAAATATTCACACTTCTCGCTGCTTCCATGATTGTCTGTCCTGCTTCTAAACGGCCGATAATTCGCCACTTCACAGATTCTTCCAAATGATACTTCGGAGCCTTAAGAAACCGTTTTGAGTCCTTACACACTAAAATCCAACGCTGAATTGCAGAAATTCACTCAGATATTCATTTTGCGCAAAGCGCTTGATTCACCGTCGGATGACGTAACGCCTTGATTTGCATATCAGAAACCGTTTGATTACTTTTGATTGGATAATGCTAATTAGGCTTGTCTTTCACACATTCCCTGCAAAAATGGATTACATCGATTGGATATATCATGAAATATCATTATTTTTGGGTATGTAAAGATAAATTTGGACATGAGTGTATTTAGATGATGCGACCTGCGCCAGTTTCGATGACGGACCATTGTACCAGTTTAGATTGATGGGGGCCAGTACCAATTTAGATAACGGACCCTAGTACCAGTTTAGTTGACAGAACTAGTACCATTTTAGGTGGAGCGTTCAGTACCAATTTAGACGATGGAGCCTGTACCAGTTAAGATGACGGACCCCAGCACCAGTTTAGATGACAGGGTCAATACCAGTTTCAATGAAGCTACCTGTATCAGTTTTGATGACTGGCCCCAGTACCAATTTAGATGATGGACCCCAGTACGAGTTTAGATGACACGGCAAGTATTAATTTAGATGACACGCCCCAGTACCAGGGCTAACCTATTTTATATTGATGTTATTGTATAGTAAACTTGACATAACATGCAGATTCCTGCACTCGTAAGAACCTATGTATGTCAGATGATAGCGCAAATACATACATGTTAACACTCGCTTGTCACGACCTGTCGTCTTGTGTGTAGACCGATCAGTGATAACTTGCATTTTACATGGCACAATTCCTGTGACGATGCATCACTGTATTGAGTGTATATATGGTCAAATAGATAAGTGTATGCTTAAAACATTTTAGACGACATTTTTGACGTAAATACGTCTTTAAAATCGGAACATGGCACAATTCCTGTGACGATGCATCACTGTATTGAGTGTATATATGGTCAAATAGATAAGTGTATGCTTAAAACATTTTAGACGACATTTTTGACGTAAATACGTCTTTAAAATCGGAACAGTATTGGGGTACAGTACGCTGAAAAATCGAACGTTAGGAAAAAGCGCTACAAGGGGAACAGTACACTGAAAAATCTAACGTTACAAAAAAGCGCTATAACTGTTGTCTTTTTAATTTTAAGATGTTTTTGTTAACTGTTGTAATTTTAGAACTAGAAGAATCATTTAGAAGATAAATATAGCATCCTGTAGACAAAGGATGTCCTTCGGGCCGACTGCGCAGGCGCACTGAGAGCGGGGCGGTGGTCCGCAATGTGTCGAAATTCTACGGTGATGGGCGAGCTTCGTGCCAGTGTAACTTCGGATTGCGTGGAGTGAGGACTGCGTAAGTGGTGTTATTCGAAAGTTACTGAACTACTCTACCATTAATATTAGGAAACAACAATTAACATCAAACTGCACTTTAATAGTTCAAGCTGTAAATTAATTGTTATATCAATAAACCATCGTTCAAATTTTCTATGCCTGCTTCATTCCACAATCCAACATCAGGCTTGAGTATTCCCGTCAAAACTACGTTTTGTGTACTTGACACAACCTACCAATTTTTTAGCACCTTATTGTTCCCATAGGAATCCTTTGTTGAAAAAAAGTTAAATAAAATAAAATTTGTATCTCTTTTGAGTCTCAAAGTACAATAAATAGCCGATAAAATAATTTTTTGAGAAGATTGTCTTAGGGCTGAAGAGCCAAAACCTCCATTCCGTTTGAAGCTACACTTATTAAAGACTAGCTGAATTACCCGGCGTTGCCCGGGTTGAATTGTTTTTAATTCATTGTAATATTACTCAATGATATTGCTTGGGAGTTTTGAATTGGTTTAGCCCCCTCTGCAGACCCAGGACAAATCGAATGGGGTTAATATGCAGCGTATGTTTTCCGCAGGATTCTAAAGAATAAGTGTACCAAATTTCGTGTGAATTGGTCCGATAGCGATCGTAAAAATACTCAATGTTATTCCCATGGGGATTTTGAACTGTTTTTAGCCTCCTCTGCAGACCTAGGACCCATCAAACGGGGTTAATATATTACCTATGTTTCTCGCAGGTAATATATTAACCCTTCAATGAATGAATGTACCAATTTTGGTGTGAATTGGTCTGACAGTGATCCTAAAACTACTCAATGTTATTCCTATGGGGTTTCAAATTGTTTTTAACCCGCTCTGCACACCCAAGACATATAGAAGGGTTAATATGTAGCATACGTTACTCGTAGGATTCTAAAAAATAAGTGTACCAAATTTGATGTGGATTGGCCAAACGGTATAGATTTGTAGAGAGCAGACAGACGCCAACTCTGTTTTATATATATAGATAGATTATAGACCCCATGATTATATATATATATATATATATTCACTCAATTTTTTATACATAAAAATGAGCCAATATTTTGAACAAAACAACGGAACAGTCGCAATAAAGAATGAAACACGGGCCTGTTCACGAAAACAGCTGTATGGTTCGGGTTGGTGGAAATTGTGTCTCTACAACATACTATATTAATTCTGTGGTAATATGTAACGCAGATGTCCTGGATTTATGCAAAAGGCAGCATTTAAGTACTCATTTTCGCTCACTACATTTATGCTACAAATCTATCCGCTAGTGCGTGCTAAGCAGAAAAATAAAATAATTTAGTTTATGGTGGTAAATGTCACGCAGATGTTCCCGGACTTTGCAAAAGGCCAACTTTCAACTGCTTATTTTCTTTCACAATTTAGATGCTACTAATCTCTTACTGAGCTTGTGTTTTAGACAAACTATAAATGGATACAATTTAGCGCAATCTTTTCCCTTTATAACTGGGCAGAGCAGAGGTTCGCAGAAGATTTTATTATAAAAGAACTCTATTGTATCTAGGACGTTTTTATTTAAGGGCACCATTTTGTTTTGGAATAACTTTTTATAAATAAAGCATTTTTGAATTAAATATTTGTACTTAATGACAATTGGCAATTTGGGGCAGAGGCATTAATGGACAATTTTGACGTGAATACTTCCATAAAATCGGAACAGTACTGAGGGCATGTATGAAAAGTCTAGCGATAAAATTATTTTGTCTTGTGATTTCAGAACTAGAAGACCTTCGGACCGAGTGAGCAGGTGCACTGAGCGCGGGGAGGGTGTCCGTAATATGTCGAAATTCTACGGTGCTGGGCGAGCTATAGGTCAGTGTAACGTTGAATTTCGTGGAGTGAGGACAGCGTAATGGTGTCATTCAAAAGCCATCGAACTAGGCTACAATCACAGGCCTTTAGTCAATAAAATTAGCTTTCGATCAAACTGAATTAGATTTAATATCAAACTGAACGTTAATCGTTCAAACTGTAAATGAATTGTTGAATATTCACACAATAAACAATCATTAAAACTTCCTGTCTGCTTCATACCTGTCTGCACAATCCAGCCTCAGACCGAGTATACACATCAAACCTATGGTTTGCGTCATCGGCACAACCTACCAACTGTTTCACAATTTAAATGCTACTAACCTCTTATTGAGCTTGTAATGGATACAATTTGGTGTAATATTTTCTCCTTATAACTAGACAGAACAGTGGTTACAGAAAATTTTATTGTACAAGAACTTTTCTCTATTTTATACAGGATGTATTTTATACAAGAGCATCATTTTGTTTTGGAATAACTTTTTTCCAAATAAAACATTTTTAAACTTAACATTTTTTACTCGCTGTTAATTAATGAAAATTGGCAATTTGGAGTCGAGGCGTTATTGGACAAATTTTTTTCGAAGATGCTAATGAAAAGGCCGTTGCTGTCTATTGTGAACGATGTGTGATGGTATAAAATTTCTTTCAGCCGAAATTCATCTGCAAGATTCACAGCATATGTGGTATCAACATGATGAAGCAACCTGTCATACAGTTCGTGCAACCATGTGAATTCTAAAGGACTCATTTCAAAGCCGTTGCGCCATAAATCCAACCAACTTACTGATAATTAGTTCCCTACATTTAAGAACTTCGTTTCTAAAATAACCTCTTGGTGAAAATTATGACACCGTTGGTAATTGTGTTTTAATTTATCCAATGTAAACATACAAGTAGTAGTAGTTAGTTATTTAACTAGAACAACACAACAGGCTACGGTCTGGGATCAATTCCGAAGGGACCAAGGATAACGCCTCCTAAATTTGAACCACGTTCAGATGAAGAGAACACCTGAGCTGGCACTCCACTCTCCAAGTTTCCACACCACGCCAACGTGAGGACATTTGAGGCTCCGGCAGATTTAACCTGCACCAGCCCCGTGTACACGACGGAGGTAGGCGAGGGTAAAAGAGAAGAGAGGACACATCACTGTGATACCCCGGTCGCAATTAGGTAACACGACGGCTCTTAGAAAATCAAGGGTCGCAGTAACCCGGTTGGAAGAGTAACGAATCAGCAACCGGAAGGTTGAGATTTCAAATCCAACCAAAGACAGTCGTGTACAAAGGGGGCTCGTGCACGTTAAATCTGTCGTGGCCTCCAATGTCCTCGCGTTGACGTGGTGTAGACGTTTTGTGAGTGAGGTACCAGTCAGCTGTGACTTCGTCATCCGACCGTGGTCCAAAATTACGTGGTGTTGTCCTCGATCTGTCCCTTCGGGTTTGATCCTGGACTGTCGCCAATAGCCCGTTGTGTTGCTCCAGTGCGACGTTAATTGACTACCTACCTTAGAAAATCAAATGTCTTTGAGGAGAAGTTGGTTGGTTGTTGGGGTTTTCTGGCGCAAGGGCCATATTTGGCCATGCTGCGCCAAACACTAGACATATATTAAGTAATAGACATATACACTCGCAATGAAAGTTTTACTGACGCAGAAAAGAATTGCACCCAGGGAGGAATCGAACCTGCGCGCCTACAACTCGAAGGTTGCTAGCGCAGTGGACATACCAACTTAGCCACGACGGCCCCGCTTTGAGGAGAGGAGGCGACTTGATGAGGTTTGCAGGTGGCCAAGCTTATACCTCAGGAACGACCCTCATATTTCCCTAGGACGTTTTCTTTATTTCGATGTTTTGTAAAACATCCGCTTATGTCCCTGGCGCACACAGCACCCCAGATTTCCCTGGCTTCTCCGCCCCCCTGGGTGGCCAAGACAGGCTTGATTAAAGCTACCCGGTCCTTTGAAGTGCCGACACGCACTGCAGAAGTCCGCGCTTCTTCGGGACGGTGAGACGAATATTGCTTTCAAAACGGCGAATAACTTTCCCCAGCTTACACGAAATCCCATAAAAATAAACCTCGTGTCAATGCTACGGTAAACTAAAGGAGTTAATTAATCTTGCTAAGGAAACACAAAGAAGTATTATGCGACGGTGGTGGACTTGTTCATTCTGCACAAGCAGTTCAACACCTTCCCTCAAAGGCCTAAATGACGATATGAGGTGTTTGCGTTTGGACCCTGAAGTCTGACTTCACCTCCGATAATTCTCTCCAACTAATTTCTTTTACTACTTGACTTCTGGACACCAACAGTAAGGGCTTTTCAGACTCGATTGGACCCTAATTGTATCACTTTTAAAGTTAAATTTAACACTTAATTCGTAATTTCTCTCCCAAGTTGAATTGCCTTTCCTTTTCTATTTAATGCTAACGCTCTTCTGTGCATTTTTCTATTAAAGTGATTAATTTCTTCTATTTCATACTAGGGATTCAATTAATAAGACCTTTCAAATATTTTTGCATTATAATACAACATTCCAGCTAGGCATTCGTTTCAGATACGTCTTATGCAGTCATGAACGCGAAATAAACGAAACAAATGAAATGGAAATACCTAATCCATACGTCCTCAGTGATTGATATTTGACATAGTTTTTATATCGCATCTATGAACTAAAATTGTCAGATTTGACTGAGACTGATTGAATTTTTATAATACTTATTTTATAAAATTATGATGTGAAAATACAAAAGTAAAATGAATTATACACAAAAGAATTACTGACAATATAAATATGCTAATAATTTAATGAGAAAATAAACATTTTAAGTATTAATATAAATATCTACAATATTCTTTTGCCACAGCTTACATATATTACCTTCTTATTTCAGTAAGATACTTGGGGTCGTTTCTGTGAACACAATTTTTTATATCTGGGTCTATGGTCGAAAGAGCTACACGCGATTCATGATCAAGACTTTTCAATGATCTCTTTAAATTCGTAATAGTGAGCACAGAAGAGAAACTTTGTTCACACATGTGTGTTGTAGCAAATGGTAAAAGAATGTTTATAGCTTTTTCCCCGATGGATAGCCCTCCTGTACCGTCGTCCCATAATCCGAACTTTGCAGTGAAATTTTTCGCGGCACTTCCAGTCCTTTCGTGGTACACCAATGTCCATTTCCAACTGATGTACCGGGGCATATCAGTTGGAAAGCACAAGTCTAGGGGATTTGTCCCCGACCAAACTTTTTATCCAAAATTTAAGCACCGTCATCGTGGTCAGCAGATGGCATCTCTTTGGACCTATGGCTATGGTTTCGCATTAGCACTTAAATTTCTTCTGCCCCTTGATCGACATTTTATTACATTCACCCCCTCCTTACGTTATTCGCAATTAATATTTTTTAATATTTTTATATAAAAATATTATATTATATACAATTTAATATTTTTTTATGATGATGCGCTGCTTTGCAACGGGTGCTCCGAAAGTGATATGCCCAGTCCAGTCCACGGTGGTGGACTGTCCGGTTTATTCTTTTGGCCAAGTTTGTAAGTTAATACGTCGTACGTTCTGTCTTTTCATGTCCATAATTTGGTTTCATTTTATCCTATATACACATGCAATACTTTTGCGATGCATGTAGAAATAAAGTTTTAAAAGCACAAAGTTTTACTGTTGAAGAAGGGAGAAATGCACCCGGTATAAGTTAGCTGCTCCGCCTACGAGTCTCAGATTGCTAGCGCAGTGGGCAAACCCACTTAGCCACGGAGCCCCCTACAGCATTTAGGGAAGACCAGGCCAATGTGCTTACTGGAGAATGAGCTTCTAGAAAATCAAATGCTTTTGAGAAGGTAGATAGGTATTTAATTAACGTCGCACTGGAACAACGCAATGGGCTATTGGCGACGAAGGGAAAGACCCGAAGACACCACGTAATTTTGAACCACTGTCAGATGACAAGAACACCTAAACTTCCACGCCAACGTGAGGACATTTGAAGCCACGACAGATTTAACGTGCACCTGCCCCCTTTGTACACGACGGTCTTGGTTGGATTTGAACTCGCAACCCCGGTTGCTAATCCGTTACTCTTCCAACCGGGCTACCGCAGCCCTTTTCAGAAGAGGCGACTTGCTGCAGATCGTTCCTCATACCGAGTATAGTTCCCAACGATGTTTTCTTTATTTCGATGCTTTGTTAAACACCCGCTAATAACCCTGGCGCATACAACACCCCAGACTGCCCTTGCTCGCCGCTCCCCTGGTGGTGGCCAAGACAGGCTTGATTAAAGCTACCCGGTCCTTTGAAGTGCCGACACGCGTAATTATCTGCAGAAGTCCCCCGCTTCTTCGGGACGGGGAGACGAATATTGCTTTCAAAACGGAGAATAACTTTCCCAGTTTACACGAAATCGCATAAAAATAAGCCTCGTGTCAATGCTTCCTTGGAGGTAAACTAACGGAGTTAATTAATCTTGAAGAGGAAACACAAAGAAGCATTGTGGTGGACTGTCCGGTTTATTCTCCTGGCCACGTTTGTAAATTAATACTACGCATTTTCTGTCTCCGTGTTCATAATTCAGGATTTCTGCAAATTTCGACCACCGGATCCAGGAGCGATTTACGGCAGGCTTTAATGTCTGACTTAAGGCTGGTAGGTATCTTAATTGACGTCTCACTGGAGCAACACATCGGGCTATTGGCGACGATCCGGGATCAAACCCCAAGGGAAAGATCCAGGGCAACACCACGTAATTTTGGACCACGGTCAGATGCCGATGTCAACACCTGAGCTGGCACCCCACACTCCGAACTTCCACACCACGCCAACGTGAGGATAGTTGAGGCCACGGCAGATTTAACGTGCACCAGCCCCCTTTCTACACGACGGTCTTTGGTTGGATTCGAACTCGCAACTAATCCGTTACTCTTGCTAATCCGGTACTCTTCCACCCCGGCTACTGAGGCTCCTTAACAAGGCTGTTTGAAACCTGGGCGTATGAAGTAGATGCCGCCATCTGTACAAAACAAAATTTTCG